>JAKWJD010001438.1:0-52196 GCA_027705065.1 Solanum peruvianum | reverse complement strand
CTCTATTTACTCAACTGGATTCTTATGAAGTAAAATGAGAGATTTTATGTATAATTCAGAACATAAAACATGTTCTCTTGCAAGCCCCAAATCAACATCACTGAAGTCATGCGCAGAATTAAATGAGTGAAGGGATAAGCAATCGACGATGAAAGTTGGTTTGCTATGTTATGTTGTATGTTTTTTATACAGTTTCGTTAAATTGTATAGGAAAAACTAATGTACCAGCTTTTTAGAGAAAGAAGTTGGAGTTGATCTAGCTACAAGCTCGAGAAATTTGGAAGAACTATGTAGTAAAAGTTGTTGGGAAGCACAAGAAGGCACTACTATTTGGCTTGTACCACTTGTGCATAATTTTTTCTAAAATATATGTATTTGTCTTTTCCTAACATTTCCTTTCTTTCTAAACTAGCAGAATCAAGATACATAATTTCCACTACACCAATCATATAAGCTTATGCAAGTTCAATTGTATGATTTTTCATGTGCTATTGTTTCCCTCTTTTTAATTATTCTGGTGGCTATCATTTGGTTTGTCAACAAATGACTATGCAAATCATTCACTACATGAAGTATCCGACGCTGAGCCGTGCTGGTATGGGCTGTGCCTATATAGTTATTGAATAATTCAAACATTACATTAAAGCATAGAAAAGTTCGATGATATACTTATTGATGTGAAGTTTAATTACCCTTCATTGATAAAATCATATAATATGAAAAATAGATAAATTTTACTTCTATATGCAATTTGCTATAAAATATAAGCTTAGAATATAATATAAAGAGAAGAAGACAAGAGAAGTAAGATGAAAGAGAGAAAACTTTTGTTCTATTCAAGTGTATCATCCAAATGGTAAGTGATATCTCTATTTATAGTGCTGAGATATTCACTCCCAAAGGTCACCAATTAGTAGATGCATAGCTATCCAAATGGTTCTTATCACCTTGGAAACATGTATACATGAGTACAATTAAATCTTGAATATATCTAAAGCATAATCCACACAATTCAATGGATTTATAAAACTCCCCCTTGGATGGACATAGATAATGTACCTCATTAAAATCTTGCTAGGAAAATCCTATGGGAAAACCAACCAACATTATCAGTATAATTTAATATTTTGGAACTCTCTTAATAACCATTTGAGTAAACAATCTTACAAATACCATTTTGTAAGTTGACAACAAACCACATGTGACCATCACATATATGCATCTATTATATAGTTGCAAATTATCTACATGGTAGGTGAATGAACCCATATTCACCTTTTTATCTGTTCCAAATAATATCAGGGAACACAATCCTAATCTTAGCTGGTATAATGATAATTTAACTAAGAGAACAAGCAAAACAAGAGAATTTTGGAAAATTTTTTTATTTCTTTATCATATAATTCAGATGAATTTTCAATTATATTTGCATCACATTTGAATCAGAATGGTCAAATGGTCATGCAAACTGATGTTTATTTCATTACACTTATAATTTACTTTTACATGTGATTTCATCAGTATGCCCATATTTTGTGTGCAACAAACAAGAGAAAACAACGGGTAATCTTTTATATAAATATTTTTAACCCACTTCAATTGTATTAATCGGAAGATAATAGATCTTTTCATAATTTATAGTCTCAATATTTCTTTTCAATTCATCCGAAACTTAAAAACTTTCTTTTGGGACTTACTACAACTTCATTATTATTCCTCCAGTAATAACACAACTCGTTAGAGTTTGATATTAATTTTGTGTTCTATCACATATTGCATGTTTGATATTAATTTTGTGTTCTATCACATATTGCATGACACCATCCCTATGGTGAGCATCTCCTTCAAGTATGAAATTATATTATTATTGTCATGGTCAAAACCATTACGAGCAAGACATGTTTTTTGCTTTGCTTTGTTTGTATCATAGGCACTTAATTAATGACAAATTTGTATTGCTACACAATAATTACTACAACCTTTATAAACAAGAATTATTTCTTTCTTTTGACCTTTCGGTAGTTCACAGTAAACATACAACAATATTTATGCCATATAAGCGTACACGATCATTTGTCATTCCTACCAAATAAAATTTATTTATTTCCTCAAACCTCCCGTAGAGGTGAGTTATGACATATTTCCAAACATACATGAATATATCTTATTCATATTTTTCCTTCATATTTTGACACATTCACTTTCTAGAATTGACAAACATCCACATGCTTATTACAAGTTACAATGAGTTAACCATAACCATTTATACATGTCATACCTTATATTGACATATTTACATGACACACCTCAACATCATTTTGAAAGATAAGTAGCACCATCGCTTTACATTCTTTATTTTGATGGAGAATTTTTATAAATTTATCTAATTATTAGGTCGCACAATGATCACAGATGCAATGAACTTTCATACCCTTATGATGATAAAAATTACCTTCACAGTTCGAAGAACTATTTGGAGAACCCATTGTGTTCTTCTTTTATAATTACCACAATGATGACTATTATAATTTTGTTCATCCACACCCTTATTCATACATTCAATTACTTGTCATCTTTCAAACTTATTATTTACTACTACCACATCCATATGATAGAATGGAGCAATTTGGTAGACTTCAAACTTTTCATATATTACTAGCACATTCGCTTTAGGGAATGGAGTAAATTCAATGAGACGAATTTTAAGACTACTCATAAAAAATATATTATTTTGTCTTAGTCATCATTTCATCATCTGTAACGACCTGTTTAGTCGTTTTTGAGCAACAAATTTTATTTCTGGAAAATTGGCTGAGGCAACGGACCCCACGACGGACCGTCATGGGCACGACGGACCGTCGCAGGGTCTCGTTTCAATATACTTAGAAATTTTGAAATTGGGTACTGAAAATCGACTCTCTGAACTTCGTGACGAACTTGCAGGACGGACCGTCACAGGTGTGACGACCGTCACAGACTCTTTGATGGAAATCCAGTCTCTGAACCTTTGCGACAACCTGCAGGAACGGACCGTCGCAGGCACGACGGCCCGTCAGGTTGCGTAATCCCAGTTTGGGTTGGATTTCTTCACACATTTTAAGGGACATTTTGGACTATTCCTACTTTAATTATAAAGTTAGAGGGTAAGGATTATAAGTCTAATTACTTGGGGGTTAAAGAGGTAACCTAAGTTAATTAGTGGGTTATTATTGCCATCTTTCATTCTTAATTATATGCTAAGTAGGGTAAAAGAAAGAGGGTTTGAACAAGAAATAGAAAGAGAAAGAAAGAGAGAGAGAGTCGAACGAGGAAGAAGAAGAACAAAGCTTGGGAATTTCTTGCTTGATCACCTAGTCTTCGGTGGAGGTGGAGGTTATGGTTTATTCTCTTACGATATTCGTAGCAAACTCTTGATAGCGAATGATATGTATTTATAGTATTGTAAACCCTGCTATGTGCTTGACTTGTATGCTTGCATGAATGTGATTTATATAATTGTGATTATATTAAGCATGATGAAGCTATTGAATCCAAATCTTGATAAAAACCTAATCTCTTGTTAATGATGAGGCCTTGGTATAAAAAAGGCCTGATGAACTAAAGTATTGAGATTGATGATGCCTTGGTAAGAAAAAGGCTTTGAATGGATAAAGGAGATTAGGGGATCGGAGTGTCACGTTCCGACACATAGAATTAGGGATCGGGTGTCACGAACCGACACGTAGTATTAGGTGGACCGTGTGTCACGAACCGACATGTAGATTTAGGGGATCGGGTGTCACGAACCGACACGTAGATTTAGGGGATCGGGTGTCACGAACTGACACGTAGATTTAGGGGATCGGGTGTCACAAACCGACATGTAGATTTAGGGGATCGGAGTGTCACGTTCCGACACATAGTAGTAGGGGATCGGAGTGTCACGTACCGACACAAGGATTAAAGATGTATGAGGGAGCGGAGTGTCACGTACCGACACAAGAGAAATAAAGATAATGAATCTTGAAAGATGCTAATATACTCAACCTAATGAACATAATCCCCAAATGAGTATGGTATTGAGGCTTGAGTCCTCATGTGTGAACTTGACGATAATTGTTAATGATATAGTTGTTGTTGCTACATGTTGAGTATCATAGTTGATTTTATGATATTACTTGGTATATACTGTTTTCTATTTTGAGTTGGCCGATGATATCTACTCATAACTTGTGGTTGTACTGACCCCCTATTTTATGTTTTCTTTTTGTTATTTGTGGAGTGCAGCAAACGTCCGTCGTTTCGACTCAACAGTAATTCAAGCCAGTCTTTACTACATCGAAATTCAGGGTGAGCTAATGCTTCTAGCTTGGACTGGATCTTCTTCTTCAAGTCTTGATGCCTTGAACTTCCGGCATGGACTAGCTTTTTAGTTATTTTTGTTCTTAGAAATTTTAGTTTAGTAATTTGAGATAGATGTTCTTGTGATGATGACTTCCAGATTTTGGGGATAATAATAATAGTTTTGAATTGTTTTATTAATGAGTTTAAGTCTTCCGCATTATTTTCTGTTGATATACAATTGAAATGTTAAGGGTTAGATTGGTTGGTTCGCTCACATAGGAGGGTTAAATGGGTTCCAGTCGGGCTCGGTTTTGGGTCGTGACAAACTTTGTATCAGAGCATTAGGTTCGTTGGTCTCATCACACAAGAACGAGTCTAGTAGAGTCTTAGGAACGGTAGGGGGACGCCTTTTTTCCTTTCTTTGGGAGGCTATAAGACTTTAGGAAAATTCCACTCTTTCTTTCTTATTTCGTGCTATTACTTGAATCCAATTGGTATCTAGGTGATACAAATTGGTATCGGACCATCTTCACTCTTTCGCAGATGGTTAGTTAGAACTAGAGCAACGACTGCACCAACACCGGCCAGACAAGAAACATCTGAGCCAGCCACTGGGGCTGTGCTTGGCTCGAGGAAGAACAGTGGCAAGAGGCCGTGGTAGAGGTCGTGGGAGGACGTCCTCTAGAGGAAGAGGACGAGCACCTAGTCCATCTGATGCTAGGGCGGTGGATTGACTCCTCCACCGACTGAAGAGGTAGTAAAGAGGGTGAGGAAGGGGAGAATGAACAAGTGCAGAATGAGGAAATGCCACCCCAACCTACCCCAGAGATGATCAATCAGGTTCTGCTTATCTTAGGGCTTATCTGATCAGGGCCAGGACCACCCAGTGTTTTCTGCACCAGCGACGCCTCAGGTTCCAGAGGTACGACATGCCACCGTTGGGGCTCCCCGCATGGATGCCTCATTGGAGATAGGCACGTTTCCACGTCTGACTACGGGGCCCATAATGACAAATGATCAACATGATTTTTCAGTAAGTTCTTGAAAATTGAAACCTCCAGTCTTCAAGGGTGCTGAATCTGAGGATTGCTACGATTTTCTGGTTGACTGTCATGAGCTACTACACAAAATGGGTATAGTAGAACGGTTTTGGTGTTGAGTTCGTGAGTTATCAGTTTCAAGGGAACGCCAAAATGTGTGGTGGCGATCACATGTTGAGTGTCAACCGACAGAGGCAAACACCTATGACTTGGGCCTCATTCTCTAGCTTGTTTATGGAGAAGTACATCCCACGGACTTGAGGGATAGGAAAAGAGATGAATTCTTGAGCCTAGAGCAAGGTAGGATGTCGGTTAATGCATATGAGGCTAGTTTCGTGCTTTATCCAGGTATGCCACTCAACTCTGTTTCAGTCCACAGAGCGGATTCGCCGGTTGTGAAGGGGTTGAGATCAGAGTTGCGGATTTCGGCCTTACAGGTAGCGGCTACGGCAAAGTCCTTCCAAGAAGTGGTAGACTTCGTGATAGAGGTGGAAGGAGTGAAGCCCGATGACTTCACTCGACATCGACATTAAAAAGGTTTCGAAAGGGAGGTGAGTTTAATGGTTCTACTCAAGAGGACAGGGTTCCGGAGGTTACTCGGCTTCCGACCAATTCAGTCTTCACTACAGACTGTAGTTGGGGGTCCACCTCAGACCGGTCAACACTTCTCTGAGAGACCTCTACTTGACTCTAGAGTGTTATGGATGTGGGGAGACTGGACATATTAGGAGAAATTGTCCCAAACAGAGTTATAGACCCCCAATAGCTAGAGGTAGAGGTGGTCATGGTAGGGGCCTTTATTCTGGAGGACGTGGTGGTCGAGGTAATGGTGGTCACAAAAACGGCAGAGGTGATGGGCAAACTGGAGCCACTACATCACAACATGGTAGGGGCAACGGACAAACAAATGAAAGGGCCCATTGTTATGCTTTCCCTGGGAGATCGGAGGCGGAGACATCTGATGCTGTCATCACAGGTAATCTTCTAGTTTGTGATTGCGTGGCTTCTGTATAGTTTGATACTGGATCCACATTTTCTTATGTATCTTCCTCATTTGCTAATGGTCTAAATTTACATTGTGAATTACTTGATATGCCTATTCGTGTTTCTACTCCGGTGGGTGAGTCTGTGGTGGTTGAAAAGGTATATAGGTCTTGTGGTGTGAACTTTGTGGGGAGCAACACTTATGTAGATTTGGTTATCTTAGAAATGGTTGATTTTGATGTAATTCTGGGTATGACTTGGCTTTCTCCGCAATTTGCGATCTTGGATTGTAATGCTAAAACGGTGACGTTAGCCAAGCCTGGGACAGATCCGTTAGTGTGGATGGTGACTATACTTCCAATCCGGTTCGTATCGTCTCCTTTCTTCGTGCTAAGAAGATGGTTAGTAAGGTTTGCTTAGCTTTCTTGGCACACCTCAAGGATGACACTACCCAAGTACCTTCGATTGAGTCGGTTTTGGTAGTCCGTGAGTTTTTGGATGTGTTCCTGCAGATCTTCCGGGTATGCCACCAGATAGGATATTGACTTCTGTATTGATCTTGAACCGGGTACTCGCCCCATTTCTATACCCCCTTATAGAATGGCTCCCGCGGAGTTAAGAGAGTTAAAAGCACAACTTCAAGAGTTGTTGAGTAAGGTCTTCATTAGACCAAGTGCATCTCCTTGGGGTGCTCCGGTTTTGTTTGTGAAGAAAAAGGATGGGAGCTTTCGGATGTGCATAGACTATAGACAACTGAACAAGGTAACTATTAAGAACAAGTATCCCATCCCTCGCATTGATGACTTGTTCGATCAGTTACAAGGTGCTTGTGTCTTCTCTAAAATAGACTTGAGATCTGGTTATCATCAATTGAAAATACGGGCAACGGATGTGCCAAAGACAACTTTTCGAACTAGATATGGGCACTACGAATTTGTGGTAATGTCTTTCGGTCTTATGAATGCCCCTGCTGCCTCATGAGCTTGATGAACGGGATCTTCAAGCCATATCTGGATCTCTTTGTGATAGTATTATGATGATACTGATATACTCTAAAAGTAAGAAGTAACATGAGGGCATTTGAGAATGGTGTGTTAGAGTTATTGAGGAAGAAGAAGCTTTATGCCAAATTCTCCAAGTGTGAGTTTTGGCTAGATTCAGTGTCCTTCTTGGGACACGTGGTTTCTAAGGATGGAGTGATGGGATCCATCTAAGATTGAGACAGTGAAGAATTTGGTGAGACCTACAAACGTGTCAGAAATAAGGAGTTTTGTTGGTTTAGCTAGCTACTACCGCCGATTTGTCAAGGGATTCTCTTCTATTGCTTCCCAACTAACGAACTTGACTAAGCAGAATGTTCCATTTGTATGGTCGGATGAGTGTGAGGAAAGCTTTCAGAAACTCAAGACCTTGTTGACTACTGCAACCAATTCTTACCTTGCCAGTAGAGGGTAAGAACTTTATTGTTTATTGTGATGCATCCTATTCTGGGTTGGGTGCAGTACTAATGCAAGAGAAGAATGTGATTGCTTATGCTTCGAGGCAACTAAAGGTGCATGAACGTAACTATCCGACCCATGATTTGGAGTTGGCCGCGTGGTAGTATTTGCACTAAAGCAATGGAGACACTATTTGTATGGGGTTTAATGTGAAGTCTATACGGACCATCGTAGCCTACAGTACGTCTTTACTCAAAAAAGATTTGAACTTGAGACAGAGGAGATGGATGGAACTACTGAAGGACTACGACATCACTATCTTGTATCATCCGGGAAAGGTGAATGTTGTGGCGGATGCTTTAAGTAGAAAGGCCGGAAGCATGGGAAGTCTAGCTCATTTGCAAGTTTCTAGACGCCCATTGGCTAGAGAGGTTCAGATTCTGGCTAATGAACTTATGAGGTTAGAAATAAATGAGAAGGGAGGATTGTTAGCTTGTGTGGAGGCAAGATCCTCCTTTCTTGACAAGATTAAGAGAAAGCAGTTTTAACGATGAGAAATTGATCCGGATCCGAGATAAAGTGTTGCGAGAGAGGAAGGCTAAAGAAGCAACAATTGATGAGGAAGGTGTTTTGAGGATTAAGGGAAGGGTATGGTGCCTCGTGTTGATGACTTGATCCACACTATTCTTACAGAGGCTCATAGTTCATAGGATACTCTATACATCCTGGTGCAACCAAGATGTACCGTGACCTAAAACAACACTTTTGGTGGAGTAGAATGAAGCGCGACATTGTTGATTTTGTTGCCAAATGTCCAAATTGTCAACAAGTAATGTATGAAAACCAGAGGCCCGGAGGAACACTTCAGAGAATGCCCATTCCGGAATGGAAGTGGGAGAGAATCGCAATGGACTTCGTGGTTGGTCTTCCAAAGACATTGGGTAAGTTTGATTCCGTTTGGGTGATTGTTGATAGGTTAACTAAGTCTGCTCACTTCATTCCTGTCAAGGTGACCTACAATGCAGAGAAGTTAGCCAAAATCTACATCTCAGAAATCGTTCGGTTGCATGGAGTTCCACTCTCCATCATATCAGATAGAGGTACGCAATTTACTTCTAAGTTTTGGAGAACATTGCATGCTGAATTAGGTACTAGGTTGGACCTTAGTACTGCGTTTCACCCTCAGACTGATGGTCAGTCTGAGCGAACGATTCAAGTGTTGGAGGATATGCTTCGTGCATGTGTGATAGAATTTGGTGGTCATTGGGTTAGTTTCTTACCTTTGGCAGAGTTTTCATACAATAATAGCTATCACTCCAGTATTGACATGGCTCCATTTGAAGCATTGTATGGGAGGAGTGTAGATCTCCCATTGGTTGGTTTGATGCATTTGAGGTTAGACCGTGGGGGTACTGACCTCTTGAGGGATTCGTTAGATAAGGTGAAGTGCATTCAAGGAAAGCTTCTAGCGTCTCAAAGTAGATAAAAGGAATATGCGGACCGAAGGGTTAGAGACTTGGAGTTTATTGAGGGTGAACAAGTCTTGTTGAAGGTTTCACCCATGAAAGGGGTGATGCGGTTTGGTAAAAGAGGTAAACTAAGCCCAAGGTATATTGGTCCCTTTGAAGTACTTGAGCGAGTAGGGGAGGTGGCTTACGAATTATCCTTGCCTCCAGGGCTGTCCGGAGTACATCCGGTATTTCATGTGTCCATGTTGAAAAGATACCATGGGGATGGAAACTACATCATCCGTTGGGATTCAGTCTTGCTTGATGAGAATTTGACTTATGAGGAGGAACCGGTCGCTATTTTAGCTAGAGAAGTCCATAAGTTGAGGTCGAGGGAGATTGCATCCATCAAAGTTCAATGGAAGAATCGACCAGTTGAAGAAGCCACTTGGGAGAAGGAGACTGATATGCAAGAAAAATACCCACATCTGTTTACGGAATCAGGTACTCCTTTCCACCCTTGTTTCTGTTCTTTTGATCGTTCGAGGACGAACGATGGGTAAATTGGTATCTATTGTAACGACCTGTTTAGTCGTTTGAGCAGCAGATTTTATTTCTGGAAAATTGGCTGAGGCAATGGACCCCACGACGGACCGTCATGGGCACGACGGACCGTCGCAGGGTCTCATTTCAATATACTTAGAAATTTTGAAATTGGGTACTGAAAATCGACTCTCTGAACTTTGTGACGACTTGCAGGACGGACCGTCACAGGTGTGACGGACCGTCACAGACTCTTTGATGGAAATCAAGTCTCTGAACCTTGTGACGACCTGCAGGACGGACCGTCGCAGGCACGACGGCCCGTCACAGGTTGCGTAATCCCAGTTTGGGTCGGATTTCTTCACACGTTTTAAGGGACGTTTTGGATTATTCCTACTTTAATTATAAAGTTAGAGGGTTAAGGATTATAAGTCTAATTACTTGGGGGGTTAAAAGAGGTAACCTTAAGTTAATTAGTGGGTTATTATTGCCATCTTTCATTCTTAATTATATGCTAAGTAGGGTAAAAGAAAGAGGGTTTGAACAAGAAAATAGAAAGAGAAAGAAAGAGAGAGAGTCGAACGAGGAAGAAGAAGAACAAAGCTTGGGAATTTCTTGATTGATCACTAGTCTTCGGTGGAGGTAGGTTATGGTTTATTCTCTTACGATATTCGTAGCAAAACTCTTGATAGCGAATGATATGTATTGATAATATTGTAAACCCTGCTATGTGCTTGACTTGTATGCTTGCATGAATGTGATTTATATAATTGTGATTATATTAAGCATGATGAAGCTATTGAATCCCAAATCTTGATAAAAACCTAATCTCTTGTTAATGATGAGGCCTTGGTATAAAAGAAGGCGTGATGAACTAAAGTATTGAGATTTATGATGCCTTGGTAAGAAAGAAGGCTTGATGAATGGATAGAAAGAGATTAGGGGATCGGAGTGTCACGTTCCGACACATAGAATTAAGGGATCGGGTGTCACGAACCGACACGTAGTATTAGGGGGACCGGGTGTCACGAACCGACATGTAGATTTAGGGGATCGGGTGTCACGAACCGATACGTAGATTTAGGGGATCGGGTGTCACGAACCGACACGTAGATTAGGGGATCGGGTGTCACGAACCGACAAGTAGATTTAGGGGATCGGAGTGTCACGTTCCGACACATAGTAGTAGGGGATCGGAGTGTCACGTACCGACACAAGAGGATAAAGATGTATGAGGGAGCGGAGTGTCATGTACCGACACAAGAAAATAAAGATAATGAATCTTGAAAGATGCTAATATACTCAACCTATGAACATAATCCCCAAATGAGTATGGTATTGAGGCTTGAGTCCTCATGTGTGAACTTGACGGTAATTGTTAATGATATAGTACTTGTTGTTGCTACATGTTGAGTATCATAGTTGATTTTATGATATTACTTGGTATATACTGTTTTCTATTTGAGTTGGCCAATGATATCTACTCAGTACTTGGGTTGTACTGACCCCCTACTTTTTTTATGTTTTCTTCTTTGTTATTTGTGGAGTGCAGCAAACGTTCCGTCGTCTTCGACTCAATAGTAATTCAAGCCAGTCTTTACTACATCGGAAATTCAGGGGGAGCTAATGCTTCTAGCTTGGACTGGATCTTCTTCTTCAAGTCTTGATGCCTTGAACTTCCGGCATGGACTAGCTTTTTAGTTATTTTTGTTCTTAGACATTCTTAGTTTAGTAATTTGAGATAGATGTTCTTGTGATGATGACTTCCAGATTTTGGGGATAATAATAATAGTTTTGAATTGTTTTTATCAATGAGTTTAAGTCTTCCGAATTATTTTCTGTTGATATACATTGAAATGTTAAGGGTTAGATTGGTTGGTTCGCTCACATAGGAGGGTAAATGTGGGTTCCAGTCGCGGCTCGGTTTTGGGTCGTGACATCATCACTAAGGTGCATTGAATCAAACTCAATGTCTTACCCTTATAAGGCGTGTTACACCAAAATTTTATGGGACTTGAACCCAATCATGGTGCATCAAAACTCAAATTGATGTCTTATCTTCTCGTGTGTGATAGAACATGAATCTACCGTCTTACCGTCAAATTTTTTCATTATGGTGCATCTGAACTTTAACTTGATGTCTTACCCTTTTGGTGCTATGGGACTTCAATCAATGCCATATAAGTAAATACCAATAAAACTCAGCCATGAGCCTTTAAAAATATCAAAAATTATAGAAGAAAATTTAGTTCTCACTAAGGCTGGCACACGGACATGATCGGTTTTATCGGTAACCGGATCGGTATACCAGATTTTTCTTACCGGATTTTCTTACCGGTACTGATTTACCAGGAATATCACCGTGTTACGCCCGGTCCATTAGTAACCGGTTTGGGAACCGGTTTGGACTGGTTGGAACCGGGTCTTACCGGTTCATCCGGTATTTTTTATTAATTTTAATTATTTTAATTATTATATAATATTATATATTTATATTAAAACTTCGATTGAAAACTTTAAAGTTCATATAAGTTTGAAATTAAATTTATACATTAAAGTTTATATTGAATTTAAAGTTTTATATTGAACTAAGTTTGAAATTGAATTTAAAGTTTTTTAAACTTTAAATTGAATTTAAAGTTTGAAATTAAATTTAAATTTTAAAGTTTATATTGAATTTAAAGTTTTAATATAAACTTTTATTAAAATAATTAAAATTAAATTAAAATGACATGAATTAATAGAAGAGACTATTATAAAAGAAAATCAAGGTGAATAGCCGTATATTTATTCAAATAATAAATTATACAATACAATATTAGAAAGAGAATAAGAGTAAATAATTTAGGAGGAATTGAATAGTAATTATTATACTAACATTTCATTTTTTTAATTCTTTTTGTAAATTTTGTATCATTTGAAAAGAAAGATTTTTTGGAATTGGCATTTGTCCTTCTTCTTCCAATGCTTCCATACCATCATCACTATTCTCACAAATTATTTCATCTATTTGGTCTTCTATATGGCTACTTAATAGTGGTTGTCCGGTGTTTCTTCTTTCGGCATTGACCCAATCTCGAAACAACATTGATATTTCTGAACTGTCCTTTGCTAATGAATATCGATGATCTCCAATCGTAAATCTCGCCGCACTAAAGGCTTGCTCCGAAGAGACCGATGATGCTTGAATCGCTAGCACATCTTGAACAATCCTAGTAAGGGTCGGAAATTGATTTTCACGATTCTTCCACCAATTTAATATTCGAGGTTGAGTTCTCCTTCTTCACGCCTAATCTTTTTTTCGTGTCTGGTTGAAATATAAATCAAAATCATTATTAGTTTCATCATCACTTTCAAGATCAAGATATTCACCATCATATCATCCGTATCATCACTTTTAGGCTTAGAAGATGAAGGTTCAACTATTGGAATTTTTTTCCATAACTTTATATGCATTATATAAATCTCTAACTTTTGTATAAATGATACTTTTACATTGTTCAAAACTAGGAGTTTCATCATCTTTAATTTCTTTCTAAATTTTTATAATCTTTTCAACCATTCTTTCAACATCTCTTAATTTATAATTTGGGTTGAAAGTAGTAGCAGTCAAATAGATTTGAGGAATAGGAAAAAAATATTGTTTGAATTTTTCAATATAAAAAGCAATTGAATCTTTAAAATGTTCATTTACTTTATATTTAGCAAATTCAATTGAAATAGTACAAATATTTACTAAAATAGAAGAATAGTAGGATAATATTGACCAGAACATGCATTTGTTGCTTTATAAAAAAACATTTAAAAAATCAATCAGTTCTTTTGTATTTTGCCAATCTTCAAAGCCAATTCTGAAACTCGGATCCGCATTATTAGCATTAAAAACTAATTGTTAGCGGTTCTTGATAAACATAATCAACTTGAAGCATTTCAAATAATGAATTCCATCTAGTGCATATTTCTTTTGGAATTTTTCTATATGCAAGTCCACATTCATTGCAACGATTTTTAAGTTCAGTAATTCTAGCTTTTACTTCAGCTTTAAGAATCCAATTACAAGCAAGTCTAATTTTTTCACAAGAAAACTCCAATTGAGAAATACCATCTTTTACAATTAATTATTAAACATGTGCGGCACACTTAATATGAAAAACAACCATTATCAATTAGACAAAGTCTAATTTTTAAATAATCAACGACTCTTAAATTATTAGAAGCATTATCTAAAGTGACACTCATTATTTTATCACATATTCCATAATATTGTAAAATAGAGCCTACTTTTATGTTAATAAGAACAGGTTTAGTTGTCTTCAACATATTTATACGCTAATATTCATTTTTGCATATTCCATTCATGGTCAAACCAATGGACAGTAAGTGTAAAATAATCGTTACCATTAGGACTACGTCCCATATCAGAAGTAATAGATAATCTACCATCAATAAGCAAAATAAAAAACAAGAAAATGAGAAGAATATTCTTTTTGATATTTAAAAAGATCACTTTTAATTGTATTTCTTGGAATACCTTCATATCTGGGTTATATAATTCTCGATTATAATGAACAAAACCAGGATGAGAAGTAAATGAAAAAGGTAAAAACAAACCACAACCATTTTAGCTAATCTCTACGATCTTTTTCTTTACTATACGTGTGGGGTGCTTCGACTAGCCGGGTTTAGACATATTAATACACCTTGAACCATGTTAGAACCTCCAACACCCATAGAACTTTCGGGTATGGTGTGTTCCATTTCTATTAGCTCTTTCTATATCATCTAGGCGAGCAAATTTTTATTACACTTTCGTAAATGTGTTCTTAGTCGTCCCGTTCCCCCTGTGTACCGTACCCGTAGTTACATGTTTCATTACCAATTTACATTTAGTGTACGTAACAATAGTTTTCTCCTCATTTTGTATCAAAAATTTCCATACTAACGATCTTTTTAACACGTACGACAGCGAAATTTGAAAAAGTAGGTAAAGAGGGGACTTTGGTAACCGGACTAGTCGGGGGTAGGGGTCTCTTCATCTTCCTCATTTATTTCTACTTCTTCTTCTAATTCTTCTTCAAAATTAATATAATGTCTTTTTTAAAGATCATGACTACTCATTTTCAGAATTAATTCAATAGGTCTTGGTGACGTAAAAAAAGTTCATTAACACAAGTATAATCATAAGTATTAAACTAATATCTAGGCGGTAAATTTTTAGAACCGGTACGGGAAACCGGACCGGACCGGCCAAAAACCGGGTCCGTTTGCCAGCCTTAGTTCTCACCTCTAGTACTTATAAATATTAATAAGTTCCTCCTAATTAACACTACGAAAATCAACATGAAAATTTACTTCTTTATCCTTCAATTCTTTTCTGAAACAAAGAACTGTTTGTATAATCATAAATCAAGAATAAAATTGTTAAAGTAAAACAAACAAATATGTTCACCTTTTCATATATACTAAAATAAATTAGTATGAGAGGAACTTTTGCAAATATGCATGTGTAACAAGAAAAATAAATAGTTACTATTCCTGGTTACAAGTGTTTCAACTACAACACTTTTGCGAAGTGCTACAAAAACTTTTAGACCATATTCATGCGGATAACATGTTATAACATATCAGCTCAGGGTATAATATAAAAGGTAGAAGACAAGAGAAGTAAGATGGAAGAGAGAACCCTTTCTTGGATATATATATATATATTATATATATATATATAGATATATATATAGATATAGATATAATATATATATATATATATATATATATATATATATATATAATTATGTTTGTCAAATATAATTATTATAAAATAAACATACCACAATTACCTAATAAAAATATACTATCAATTATTGATTATAACTTACTTTCACTTTGAACTTATAATTTATTTATTTTTTTAATTATTCTTTATAAAAAACTTTGTATGTTAATTTAAATTTTGTCCATTTTAATATCCTTAGTTATGGATATTATCTCACAGGAACTGTAAGCATAACATTTTCATGAATGTTGGGTGGTAGTGATTTATTTTTACAATATAAATAATTGTCATTGTTTCACTTTTTAAGAATAAAATTACATGAAATTAGCAAATATTAAGATTATTTTATCAACATATTGATATGAGATGAATTAAGGGTGTGGTTTTTCGTATGAAAGAAAATGTTTTTTTTGTAAAATGTTTTTCCTCGAAAACAAGTAGATTTTTTTATTTGTTTTCTCATGTTTGGTTGGTGAGTAAGAAATATTTTTTTAAATTTTTTTTAGTATTGATTTATGATTGAATATTATTTCTCATAAATATCCCTTTTTTTACTAGAGAGTAGAAATAATATATGAGATGAAATTTAAAATATTCTTTAAAAAATAAACTTATTTTTTTAATTTGGGGGGGGGGGAGGGTGAGATGGGTAAACAATATATATTGAAATTAATTTTTTTGGGGGGGGAGGGGGGGGGGGGGCGGGGGTTCGCAGGTATTGGTTGGGTAAAAAAATAAAAATTTGAAATTGAAAATGTTTTTCAATAAACTTTGATATATTTTTTCGGAGGGGGGGGGGTGGGTGGGGTAGGGGGTAAAAAACAAAAATTGGAAATACTATTTTAAAAAAAAACTTTAGTTATCATTTTTTCTTTGGGGGGGGAGGGCTGGTAGTGGGGGCTAGCCAGGGTGGGGGTGGGGTGAAAATAAATTTTGAAATTCAAAGTATTTTTTATTAAAACAAACTTTATATTTATTATTATTTGGGTGGGGGGGGGGGGCTGGGGGGGGGGGGGTTGAGAGGGAAGGAGTGGGGTGTCACGACCCAATCCACTGGACCATGCGAGCTTTCACTCTAACACCTAATTAGGAGAACCCTCATATCCCAAAAGTTTAAACATGCGAAAAATGTAAGAAAATAAGATAATTGCCAAAAACATGGCTCTTATAGATAACTCTTTTGTACACACATGAGTTAAAACTTGTAAGTAATTTAAGAACTCCCATGGATCTATTCTAAATAGGTACAAGAGCTACTAAGAGTACGACTGAAAATATAAATAAAAGACACAGCTCCCACCATGCTGAAGGAAGAATAGAAGCTGTTGGAGAAAACTTCCCTTCGTCTTCACCTGATGAAAACCTACCAATCCAACATCCATATTAGGTCAAAATACGCATAACCGAGAGTAGTATTAGTACAAACAGACGTACTTGAAGACATCATCGTTCAACCCGACGTCCACCACATAAGATAAGAAATCAACTAGCAAGATCATGCATTATACCATTCGCTTCACCACAAATACCCTTTCTTAGAACACAAACTCTCTAATTACTAACTGCCTTCTCAACCAACTTACTCTCCCGGTTCATGATCATAGCCTAAAACATGCTAACACCTTAATGAACCCCCTGCTCCACCCTCCGGCTGTTCAACTAACTGCTCCTTACTCACTGTTACTTCCTCGTCATTCTGCTCAATCACGGTCAGATAGTAAACCATCACAAGTTCCTTACCACTAACCCCATTCTCTTCCCCCAAGGTGAAACCTACCTAAGCACACTTCCTCACAAACACTACTTCTCTTCAAAATTATAACACACGAGCTGTCACGCCCCGAGCTAACCCCGAGACACGGACACGGAACCTAGGACCACAAGTGATCCTAAGCTAATCCTGCTGGCATGATCATGAGCATACTAAAGATAATAAACTGTTGCGGAAGCTAAATCATACTTAAAATGAAAAGATGGGGAACACCCATATTCTATAACTGAGATATTTCAAAAGAATGAGTTTAATACAAAAGAAATATTAACTCAATACTAAGATGAATTTACTATGTCTGAAAATAGCCTCTAAACTAGACTAGAAATATTGGGACAAGCCTCAGCTAAATCTAGCAAAAACTGAAACCAAATGACTAAAGACTAAAATGAAACTCATGACTATTGTCCTCGGAGAATGAGGACTCACCACTGAATCTGCTGAACTGGACATCGGGAAATCGATCAATGCGTGATCTAGATGCTGAGAACCTAAACCTACATCACGAGAAGATGCAGCACCGTATGCGTCAGTACTTGAAAGGTACTGAGCATGTAGGATAGAGTAAAGCTGAAATAAAACATAACTGAACAAGCACAAAACACAAGTATAATAATATGAATGTGATGTGTTGATTTTTGAGTTAACTGGATGCAATGACCAATTTATAACATGCTGAAACTGAATATTGAATATACTGATAAATGGTCAATGCAGAGAGTCTGACTGAAGTGTGTGAGCTACTAATTACCGATAAAAAAAACACATTAGCTAAATGTGGAGTCCGATGTATACCCCCCCATCGAGAGGACCCAATATACCCTGCCAAAGGTATAAAGGCATGCTGGCATGATCACTAAACTGATTGCCCAGAGAAGGGACTTACAACCTACTTGGCTAGTAATTCTGGGACTATTGGGTACACTAAACCCTAGTCCAACTCGATATTATGCTACTCCCAATGAATTCTGTAAATTAACTGATAAGATATGAATTTCTGTAAATACTATATAGCTCGAAACTCAACATGCAAACTGAGAATACAACAATTAATCTGGTAATTATGCATTTATAACTGAGGCATGTATATCTGAAGTGTCTGAAATATATGACCTAGCATGTGTAATTCAATAACTAAAGAAATGCAAATCTAGGGTTCTGAAATTCATGCAATAATTTGAGTAATAACATGATAATCTGATTTGGAACATATATTTAATAAATTCTACAAGTTATATGAAAGTTCTAGAAACCCTAGGTTTAATCATGATAAGTGAATCAAGAACTGACTGAAACTAAGGACCCAATGGGCAAAAGGAACCCAATAGTGAAATCCCACATACCTGGTGATGAAATCAACGAAAAAATACTTTAGTTTTGGGGCTGGAACTGCTGGAGCTTGTGGCGTTCTTGAACTAGGGTTCTTGAGCTTTTTTCTCCTCTTTGCGTCTAATTTTCTAAGTTTTGATTTAATGATTTGACTTGGATATGTTTTTTTTAATTGTTTCTAGGTTTAACTGACTAAAATATGATGATTTGGGGTCAAAATGACGTAATTAGGGTTTAAACAGAGTGGGAAAGGTCAAAAAGACCCCTGGGAAGATTTCTGTCGGGCCTCACGATGGCCAGGACTGACAGTCCATCGTGCGCCCGACGCCCCGACGTTGGGTCCGTCGTGAGGGCCTGTTGACAAGCCTTTACTATAATGGGTATAACTTTTTACTCGGATGTTTGATTTTAGCAAGGTCGGTGGATATGGAAAGATAATTGTATTATCTATCTGTGGGTAGGTCATGGGAGACCTAATTCATTTTGTGCTAAGAGTTATGATCATTTTAAGTTGATCCAAATGCATTTTCCCTTAACTGGCTGCAAACTTTCCACCTACGGACCGTAGGTCCACCTACGAACCATGCTGGTAATCCATAGCTCTTGTGAGAAAGTGGTTGAAGGGAGTCTTGATCGACGGTCATGGACTATGGACCGTTGTTTGACCTACTGACCATAAGTTCGTTTGTCGTCCACAATTCGGCGATAAAGATAAATGTGGCGCATTTTCGCGAACAAGGGCAGCATAGTCTCCCGGAGTGTTCTGAGGCGGTAGATTATAGTACGTACCATTCTCCAAGAGTCTTATACGCCGATATATTTCCGCCTCATTCTACTTAACCAATTTTTCTAGGCTGAAATTTTTTAGAGTTTCTGATCCCATCGACTGTTGTGCAGGACGGACCGTGGTTAAGGCTACGTTCCGTTGATGCCATCGTTGGTAGAACCTACAAATTTTTCTGAAAACTTATTTTTTTGGTTTGTTTTGGCTACGGGGTATTACATTATCTCCCCCTTGGGAACATTCATCCTCGAATAAAGACTAAACTAGCTGAAATAGAGAGAGAGAGAGAGATGGAAACCCCATTCTAAACACTGAGAACTGAGTTCTGAGTACATGAAATTACGTTAAAAATGAAAGTACAAATTGAGGGAACATGATTATAAAACTGAATTTATGCGTGAATGACTGTAAAACTTAAGAGGAACTATTACCTCAAGCTGGAGTGGAATTGGAAGGAAAAAGGTAAGGATACTTGGCTTTCATGGCTGCTTCTGTTTCCCAAGTAACTCCCTCTACGGACTGGCTCCTCCACAAAACCATGACTGAAGCGACTTCTTTGTTTCTCAACCTTCTAACCTAACGGTCAAAAATCTCAACTGGTACATCCTCATAAGAAAGACTATGTTTCACCGCCACACTCTCTAATGTCACTATAGTGGCTGGGTCACCCATGCACTTCTTCAAGAGTGAGATGTGGAAGACCGGATGCGCTGCTGCTAATTTTGCTGGAAACTCTAACTCATATGCCACCTTGCCAATCCTTTTCAAGATCTTGTAAGGTCATACATATCTAGGACTGAGTTTCCCTTTCCTTCCAAATCTCATCACCCCTTTCATAGGTGAGACTTTCAGAAAAACCCAATCATCAACTTGGAACTCTAGTTCCCTTCTCCTTACATCTGCATAAGATTTCTGACGACTTTGAGCTGTCTTAAGTCTATCTTAATAAGTTGCAATTTCTCCATAGCATAAAGGACTGAATCTGGACCTATCAAAGCTGCTTCACCTACTTCAAACCAACCAACATGGGATCTACAACTACGCCTATATAAAGCCTCATAAGGGGCAATCTGAATGCTGGAATGGTAGCTATTATTGTAGGCAAACTCAAAAAGAGGAAGATGATCATCCCAACTACCTTTGAAATCAATCACACAAGCTCTCAACATATCCTTTAAGGTCTGAATGGTACGCTCTGCCTGCCCATCCGTCTGTGGATGAAATGCTGTACTAAGGTTAACTTGAGTACCAAGACCTTTTTGAAATGACTTCCAAACATGGAGGTAAACTGAGGACCTCTATCTGAGATGATAGACAAAGGAACCCCATGCAACCTCACAATTTCAGTAAGGTAAAGCTTGGCATAGTCCTCTACAGAATATGTAGTCTTGACCCCCAAAAAGCGAGAAGACTTAGTCATCCTATCAATTATCACCCAAATTGAGTCATGATGTCTGCGAGTATGAGGTAACCCTATGATGAAATCCATATTGATCACATCCCACTTCCAAGTAGGAATATCCATCTCTTGAGTCATACCTCCTAGTTTCTGATGTTCTACCTTGACTTGCTGGCAATTGGGGCACTTACTTACAAAGTCTGCTATATCCCTCTTCATGCCATTTCACCAATAGACTTCCCGCAAATTGCGGTACATCTTAGTGGCACCTGGATGAATAGAATACCTGGAGTTATGAGTTTCTACAAGAATATAATGCCTCACCTCTCCCACATCAGGAACACACAATCTACCTTGGTAGCAAAGTACACCATATCCCTTTGGGAGAAAACCTCCACTCTCTGATTGTTGACTGCACCCTTTAGTTCAAGCAAGATCAGATTACTCTCTTGCTTTTCCTTAACCTCCACTACCAAAGATGATTCTTCCCCATTATGAACGGTTACAAGCTGTCTGATATGCTCATAAGGTGAACTCCTAAGCGAGCAAGCCTGTGAACATCCTTCACTAGCTCCTTTCTTTTTTCCTCGACATGGGCTACACTACCCATAGATAATCTACTAAGAGCATCAGCCACTACATTCTCCTTTCCAGTATGATAATGCACACTCATATCATAATCCTTAAGGAACTCAAGCCATCTCCTCTGGCGAAGATTCAACTCTTTCTGCGTGAACACATACTGAAGGCTCTTATAATCGGTGAACACATCTACATGAACACCATACAAGTAGTGTCTCCATATTTTGAGTGAAAACACCACTACTGCAATCTCGAGGTTAGAGTTGGATAGTTCTTCTCATGCACCTTAAGCTTTCTAGAGGCATAAGATATAACCTTATCTCTTTGCATTAACACATAACCAAGGCCAACTCTGGATGCATCGCAATAGATCACATAACCATCTGAACCCACTGGTAGAGTCAAGACAGGAGCTGTAGTCAATCTAGTTTTCAATTCTGCAAAGCTTTTCCCACAATCATCTTACCATTGGAACTTGACCATCTTCTGAGTCAACCTAGTCAATGGTGAGGCTATGGATGAAAATACTTCCACGAACCTTCTATAATAACTTTCTAGACCTAAGAAAATTCTGCTATCTGTAGCAGAGGTAGGTCTGGTCCATTGTTTCACTGTTTCTATCTTTTATGAATCTACGCGGATCCCTTCGCTAGATACAATGTGACCAAGGAACTGGATTTCAACCAAAACTCACATTTATGAAACTTAGCGAATAACTGGAGATCTTTGAGTGTCTACAGAACAACTCTCAAATGACTTGCATGTTCTTCTTTACTCCTAGAGTAAATGAGGATATCATCAATGAAGACGATAACGAACAAGTCTAAGTACTGTTTGAACACACTGTTCATCAAATCCATGAAAGCTGCAGGAGCATTGGTTAGTCCAAATGACATAACTAAAAATTCATAATGACCATACCAAATTCTGAATCTCTGACTCTGAGCTGATGATAACCCAATCTGAGGTCTATCTTTGAAAAATTACTAGCACCCTGAAGTTGGTCAAACAAGTCATCAATCCTGGGGATGGGATATTTATTCTTGATTGTGACCTTGTTCAACTGTCTATAGTCAATGCACCTTCTGAGAGAACCATCTTTCTTACTTATGAAAAATTCTGGTGCACCCCATGGTGAAATACTAGGTCTGATGAAACCCTTAGATATCATCTTTCTGGCCTTAAGGTAAAAAATAAATTGACCCATAGGCGCTAGGCTACTACCATTCCAATCTAAGATTGGTTCGTCTAGAAACTGAAAACGAACAATCCTAGTTATACAATAGACTGAGGCATAACATGAGTGAAACAAATCCATTCCTAGAATGACATCGAAGTCTATAATTTCTACCTCTACTAAATCTGCTGAGGTGACTTTCAGAGAGACTATGACAGGGCAATTTCTGTATACGCGTCTAGCTATAACAGGGTCACCGACTGGAGTAGAGATTGAGAAGGGTTATGAGAGAGTTTCTTGACTTACACTGAATTGGAATGCTATATAAGGAGTTATAAAAGAAAGATTATCCCCTGGATCTAACAATGCATAAACATCAAGGTCAAATACTCGTAACGTACCAATGACTACATCAGGAGAACCTTCCTGATCCTGGCGAGTCTGAAGAGCATAAAGTCTGTTCTGGCGCTGACCGCCACTTGTACCAGATGAGTTACCCTGTTGAGTTGGGAGACTTGCTGGTGCTGCTTAATTTGTAGACTGAGCTCTACCATTACAACCTCCTTGAACCTGTCTAGAAGGACAGTCCCTCAACCTGTGACCAGACTAACCACATCCAAAACAACATTCTTTTCCTGCAAGACACACACCCAGATGGTTCTTACCACACTTAGGGCAAGTGGGGTACGTGTTGGTGCCTGAAACATTTCCCTTAGACTTAGAGCCTGGTGCTCTGCCCTTCTGGTCATACCTATTCTTGGAGGATGGAACACTAGCTGATGAAGGGGCTGGAGCTAAAACTTCTGCTGACCTTGTGAGCGATTTCCACTACCCGATTTCTGCTGAGAATAGTCATAGTTCCCAGTCCTAGCCTTCTTATTTTCCTTAGCCTGTTCCCTAAGCTTATCACCCTAAACCTAGTGAGCATGAGTCATAAGCCTAGAGATGTTCATATCTCCCAGCAACATAGCATTTCTGCTCTCTGTCTTCACCAAAATCTGATACTCCATACAAGAACTTATTCATCTGAGCCCTGGAGTCAGCAACCATGTGAGGAGCATACCTGGAGAGTTGGTTAAACTTCAGTCCATACTCTTGGACTGTCATGTTTCCCTGCCTCAAGTTCATGAATTCTTGGGCCTTTGCTTCTCTGAACTCTATTGGTAAAAAACTGTCGAGAAAAGTATCACTGAAGCACTCCCAAGTAATAAGAGCTGCATTTGCACCCCTATTCTCCGTCCACTAAGTGTACCAGATATGAGCCACTTCTTTCAGTTGGTATGACACCAACTCAACCCGATAATTACCAGTAACATGCATCTGCTCAAAGATCTTTTTGATTTCGTCCAAGAAATTCTGAGGATCTTTATTAGTCTGCGATCCTAAGAACTCAGGCGGATTCATCCTAACAAAGTCACGGACCCTTGGTGCTGCTGATCTACCATTTTCTTCCATAAGATCATGAACCCAATTGTTCTGGTGGGTCATACTCTGAGTCAACATCTGTATGGCATTACTGAACTCAGCATTGGAGACTTCTTTATCAGAGATTAGAGGAGCTGCGTTTGCATTCCTGGCATTCGAATTCCTAGCATTAGGCATGATCTGAAACATAGAAGGTCAAGTTAGAATATAATAAGATCATTCCTTACGCACAAAGCGTAACAACAAAGTGAAGTTTTTCCTAAAACACTTTATAGACTCCCTAACATTAGATGTGGTGCACTTCGCACCCATGAGTCCCCAAGGTGGACTGCCAGGTGATACTGAGCCCAACCCAATTACATGCGGTAAGTACTATAAGTGAGCCGCAAAGTACCAAAGAAAAGAAAGTGGAAGAGGTAGTAAAGAGATCCAATGTGGAGGTACCCACTGCTCAGAAGAAGTTACAACCTCCATTTCCACAAAGTCTAAAGAAGTAGAATGAAGATAAATGCTTCAGTAAGTTTCTCTCTCTACTTAAGCATGTTCCCGTTAATCTATCTTTGGTTGACATTTTTAGGGTATTCCGAAGTATGCTAAGTACGTGAAGGACATTGTGGTGAGAAACTGGAGGCTCACTGATTATGAAACTATAACACTAACTGATGAGCAAAGCTCATGGATCCAAAATAGACTGCCCAAAAAGTTAAAAGATTCGGGTAGTTTTATTGTGCAAATTACTATTAGGCAAAGTGTTCATGCCCGAGGGTTATGTGATTTTGGGGGCAAGTATAAATTTGATTCTTTTATATTTGTATCAAAACCTTCAGTTGCATAGTCCAAAAACAACCATTGTTATTCTCTAACTCGTGGATAGATCAATTACTACGCCAGAGGGGGTGATAGAAGATGTATTAGTGCAAGTAGGTTTATTGATTTTTTCTATATTTTTTGTGGTCTTAGAATTTGCACCCGATTCTGAAATCCTATTTATTTTTGGATGACATTTATTGGCCATGAGTAAGGCATTGATTGATATAGTAGCCGGTCAACTAACCATGATGGCACATGATAAGGCTGAATTGTTTGATGTTTACCGCTTTTTAAAATTGCCTTCAATGTATGAAAAAATTTCTGTTATTACTGGTTGGTTGATCACATAGTAGAATCACATGTAGTTGTTCCTGAAGATATGTTAGAGAAAGTTTTAGGAGGGAGATATTAAAGCTCAAGAGATTAAATCATGCTTAAATCTATCTCTAGTAAACACTTGTAGGATTCAAGTGGAGTCATTAGATCGCGAGTTGGGCCCCTCACAAAAACCATCGACAAATGAAGCCCCTATGTTAAAACTAAAAGTTCTAATGGGTCACCTAAGGTATGCTTATTTTGCTACTAATGAAACGTTGCATATTATACTTTTCGCAGAATTCTCTGATTTACAGGTTGATGCGACATCGAGGACATTGAACCGAAGGATTAAAGCTATTGGATGGTAGATGGCTGATATTCATGGGATTAGTCCAGCATTCTGCATGCAGAAAATTTACATGAAAGAGGAACATAAACTCAAAGCACAACATTAACGCCTCCTAAATTTTGTGATGAAAGAAGTGGTAAGAAAGTAAGTTATGAAGTGGTTAGGTACTGGGATGGTGTACCCAATCTCGCATAGTAAGTGAGAAAGTCTTTTACTATGTCTTCCCAAGAAACGAGGTGTGATTGTGGTAAGGAACGAAAGAATGAGCTGATTCCTACTAAAGTAGTGATCGGGTGGTGAATTTGTATGGATTACTGGAAACTAAATGATGCTACCCGGAAAGATTACTATCTTGTTCCATTCATTGATCTAATGCTTGAACAACTTCCAGGGTAGGAGTACTCTTGCTTCCTATATGGGTATTTTGGTTACAACCAGATCTTGATTGCACCCAAGGATCAGGAAAAGACAACGTTCACTTGTCCTTATGGCTTATATGCTTTCAGATGCATGCCATTCAGCCTATGCAATGCGCTGGTCACTTTTTAAAGGTTTTTGATGGCCATATTTCATGACATGGTGGAAACTTGGAGAAGTGTTCATGGATGATTTTTCAATCTTTGAGAAGTTCTTTGAGGTAGGTCTGGAATCTCGATAAGTTACTTTCTAGATGTAAAGACACCAACTTAATGCTAAACTTGAGAACTATCACTTTTTGGTTCGATAAAGGATAGTGTTGGGACACAAGGTATCTAAATCTGGTTTGGATGTGATAAGGCCAAAGTAGAAGTCATTGAGAAATTGCCCCCTCCCATTTCTGTAAAAGGGGTGCATAGTATTCTTGGCCATGCAGGTCTTTACCGGCGATTCATCAAGGATTTTTCCAAGATTGCACGAAAAATGTGAAGTTTTTTGGAGAAGGAGTTGAAGTTTAACTTTAATGCATTGTGTTTGAGAGCTTTTGAGATGTTGAAGAGGAACTTGATTGAGGCTCCCATCTTAATTGCTCCTGATTGGGGATTACCATTTGAACTAATGTGTAATGCAAGCGATGTAGCAGTGGGTTCAGTATAGGGACAGATAAATAACAAAGTGTTCCACTCAATCTATTATGCAAGCAACACCTTGACTCTACATAATCTAATTACACAGTGACTGAGAAGGAGATGCTATCTTTAGTATTCACCTTTGACAAGTTCTGATCATATTTGGTAAGTACAAAACTGATTTTTTAACTGACCATGCAATTATTAGGTATCTATTTAATAAGTATGCTAAAACAAGGCTTATTCGATGTATCTTTCTTCTCCAAGAATTTGATCTTGAGATCAAAGATAGGAAAGGAACTTAAAATCGAATCACCGATCACTTATCCACTATGGAGGATTTTACACATGTGAATGTGGGTGAGAAAATCTGGGAAGATTTTTTGGATGAACAATTAATGGCATTAAACGTCTCTAGAGTGTCATGGTATGCAGACATTGTTAACTTGCTTGTAAGTAGTGATTATCCTCTGGATGCAACCACCCAACAAAAGAATAAGCTTAATAATGATGTCAAGTTCTATATATGGAATGAACCATTCATGTTCAAGCATGTTGTAGACAGGTTAGTGAGCAGGTGCATTACGGAGGATGAGGTTCACAAAGTTCTTAATATTGGTCATGCTAGACAATATGGAGTTCACCATGGAGGTGAAAGCACTGCTCATAAGTCATAAGGTACTACAATCTTGTTTCATTTGGCCCTCATTGCTTAAAGATTCTATGGCTTTTGTGAAGGGCCGTGATAGGTGCCAAAGATTGGGTACCCTTTCAAGAAGGCATGAGATGCCCCTAAATAATATTTTGGAGGTGGAAATCTTGATATATGGGGTATTAACTTCATGGGTCCATTTCCACCATCCAATGGAAACCTATACATACTTATGGAAGTAGATTATGTGAGAAAATGCGTCGAAGCGGTCGCTCTTCCATCTAAAACCTATACATACTTATGGAAGTATATTATGTGAGAAAATGCATTGAGGCGGTCGCTCTTCCATCTAAAGAGTCAAGGGTTATAAAGTTCATCAAGAAGCACATCTTCACTTATTTTGGAACTTAAAGGGCAATTAAAAGTGATGGAGGTAAGAATTTCATTAACCATCTTGTTAAGAACCTTATTATTAAGTATGATATTCTCCATAAGGTTGCTACAACTTATCACCCTCAAATGAGTGACCAAGTGGAGGTGTAAAATAAAGAGGTTAAGAAGATTATGCAGAAAATGGTGAATGCACAAAAAAAAGACTTGTCTGAGAAGTTAGATGATGCATTGTGGCCTTATAGGACTGCGTACAAGACACTTATTATCCCTACCACATCGTGTTTGGAAAAGAATATCACCTTCCGACATAATTGGAGCATCAAGATTTATGGGCAATTACGAAGTTAAACTTGGACCCGAAGCTAGACGGTGAAAATAGAGTGAATCGGCTACATGAATTTGAAGAGTTTAGGATCCTAGCCTATGATATTGACAAAATATATAAATAAAAGACAAAGAGGTGGCATGACAAACAAATAGTGGCCCGTACCTTCAATTCGGGTGATAAGGTATTACTCTTTAACTCCAGATTAAGGTTATTCCCCGAAAAACTCAAATATAAATGACATGGTCCATTCGAAGTGGTGAGGATGACATAACATGGTGCAGTTGAACTTCAAGGTGAAGCTGGCCCTATATTCATCGTCATGCGCAAAGGGTGAGGCTTTATTTTGGTGAAGATTCGGATCGAGATCAGAAGACTTTAGATATAAGTAGTGAATGATCTAAGCTGCATCTTGCCGTAATATTAAATCAAGCGCTACTTGGGAGGCAAGCCATGCATAAAGTGGAATAGATAGGCAGTTTTGCTTTAGTTTTGAATTTCAGTTATAAGCATAGTTTCAATTCTTAAATTATAGGTTAGTTTTAGCTACTTAGAATTTTTCATTATTTGTAACTTAGTGTGTAATAGTAAAAAAAATAAAATTGAACCATGCGCACTGGCAGGCTTGCCGCGCCTGGCCGAAAACCTTTGAGAAGGTTTCTAGTTTCGATACAGGCGTGTTCCCCTGCCATCGCGCCTAATGCTTGCAGATTCACACTGTGGGGCGTGCCGTTCCAAGACCTAAAAGACAGAGCACTCTTTTGGATGCGATAGAGGCGCGCCACCCCACCATTGACCCAACCTCAGATTTATCTATATTCCAGATTTCACCCTTGTCTTCCCGACCCATTCCAAATAAACCCCCCCAAATCCCCAATTTTCTCCTATACCCACGTTTTCCTTCCCCAATTCTCTCCCTACTCTTCTTCTTCTCCCCTCAAACTCCCACTACCTTCATTAAAATACACCATTAACCTCCACAAATCTTTATTCTCCCATCACCTGCTATAAATCCACCTCTTCACTTTCTTTCATTCTCCATTATCACCACTGTCCAAACCGACCCCTCCTCCAATTATTTTTATTTTTTCACTAGTTTTGTCTTCTTAATAGGTTTCAATGGATCCCAAAGTGAAGAATTTGATGGGTTCAAAGAGAAGTCGAAAGGGTGAAATTTTTGGATCCTCTAGTGGCTGGGAATAGACACAAAAATTTTGCAAACAAATGGTGGAAAGGTATGGTTGGGAATAGTTCGAATGATATGTAGCAAAATACACGGGTGATGAATTTGTGAATGAGGTATGGTTACATTCCCAATTTTTTTCTATTTTTCGAACTATAAATGCACTAGGATTGCAATTATGTTTTACAGTGCAGGATATTGCAATTTTAGTGCGTGAATTTTATGCTAATTGGTTCACTGAAAAAAAGTATAAGACTTGCCTGTGTGGGGAAAATATGTTAAGTTTTCTGCCCGAATGCTTAATTAGGTATTGATGACCCCTAATTGTGATCCTGATATATTTAATGACTTGAAGGATAAACCTCCTTATAGGGATATCCGACATATTTTGTGTGGGATTGACTCGAATACTTAGTGGGAAAGGAATAAGGATACTGGGAGGCAAATACCCTCCATTTTACTAATTTTAATCAGGTGGCTAGAGTGTAGTTGAAAATAGTATGTATCGTGTTACTTCCTGCTAAACATTTGACAGATATGGCTCGGGACAGGGTGGTTATAGTCTATATGTTGATGAAAGGGATGCCCATTATGTTAGGGCTGTTTTGAGACAGAATATGATGAAGTTTAGGAATAGTATGAGGTGGAGGTTCTATTGTGGGGGACTAATTACCCATTTTCTGAAGGTTCATGAGATTGAGAAGGAAGAGGTGAACATGACTGTTACTAGGCACCTGGATATGACGGGTAAGTTGGTTGATGTAACTCGCAGGAAGGCTTTAGACACATCTCATCGGCCTGTCTTTTCAACCCCAGACAAGCAAGTTTGCGATGAAAGCGTCATGGCCAGTATGTTTGGTATGGCTGAGTTGCAGTTTCAAATTGGAGGTCGCCCGGTCACTAATGATGAAATATAGGCGTTTACAGAGCGTTTTCCTTTGATCGACAATGTTGTCTTTCTGTGCAAGACCGGTCCTACTTTTTCGGAATGTTTGGATGATGATGAGCCTACCACTAATGAAGCAATGGATGGTGAATAATAAGATGATAGTGTGGATAAGGCGAATGCCTTAATGGTGTTCGACTGTGTACAACGAGGTCTAGAGGCCCCAAGGAGTATTCCTACCTCTTACTTTGTTTTACTTGTGCACAGATAACAATGCTTATCTTTAAAGTGTGGGGTGGGGTATTCTCCATGTATATAGTTTTTTTGCTGTTTTATTGAGTTTATTTGTTAGTTCCTTTTATATTTTTTCTTTTGGGTTCCTCAAAGTTTATTTTCAGTACTTTTACTGAGGATTGTCCCTTTGAATCGTATAAGATTAGTTTATTACTTTGTTGCGTCATAGAGTCGTCTTAGGGGTGATAGTTCCCAATGATGGATGGATGATAACCGTCTTAAGGGAAAATTAGTCACATGGAGGAGTAGGATTGCATAACCAACCTTGGTCTTTTCAAGCAATGCCCGAGTGAATTAGCCAAATTTCATGGGTAGTTATACTTGCAAGAATGCAATAACTTGTTGACCTTATCATTAATTTGTGTTCTTAAGTTTGACTCAAAACAAAAAAAATATAAAAAAGAGAAAAAAAAATAATGGGCTTAATTGAGTAGTGATACCGCAATGCAACTTGTATGATCATGTCAGTTGATACCTCCTTATATGTGTCATAATGCCATGTGCGGTGAGAATTGATTGGTTCTTTCTTAAGTTGATGTCTAGAACTTTCCTTGGGTGTGTTGAATGAGTAGCTTGTATAGCTTGGAGAATCTGTTTGAGACGTTTTTTTGAAATAGCCAATTCTTGACTCTACAGTAAAACCTCTATGAATTAATATAGGTCGGACATGAAATTTTGTTATTTTATAAAGATATTATTTAATCAATAAATTAATATTTTATTAATTTATAGAATAGTTTAAGATTTGATGAAGTTTAATTTTGATTATCTCAAATGCATGTATCTTACTAATTTATGTATCATATTTATCGATTTCACATAAAAAAATTATTATACATAAAATATATCGAATACATCAAAATCATTGTATCTTATTAATATCAACATTGTGATGCTGTGATAATAAGTGCTTTCAAGATGTATTATCGAATATAATTTATTGTAGGATATTAGAAGGCTATGGAGTGGGAGAAAATGATCCAACAAATATCAATGTTTTGGATGTTATCAATTATGCAATTCCTATTTGAACAACAAATGTTCAACGATACAATAATAATTGTTTCAATACTGTAAAAATCATTCCGGAGATGCAATCTCAGAGAATCTGAATGAACCTACTTGTGAAAACGTCATTCATGAACTTGAGGTCATGATTGATGATCTCGATTACCATAGTAAAATGAATGTCAATAACATGTTGAATTATCCAAGTGAAAGTGATACGTGTTCAGAGGTCTACAATTCAGACAAAATTTTGGATACCATCGAAAAAAACAATGCTGATGATGAAGTTGAATATGTGTTGTACCTTTGGAACCAGATATGCATAAGGAAACACTTATCGCATCTAGAACTCTTCATAATTTTATGGTGCAGTTCGTAAAGACAACACCAAAGCTCTTGAAAGCAATAAGAAAAGTTAGAGATGAGCTTCAATTATATTTAAATTTTAAGAAAAACTATAACACAATATTATCATATTTCACCAAATTGTCTTAGATATATTTGTACTTTAAAGAATTATTAATTTATGATATTAATGAGACCATATATTTATATAGGGGTCTACTGAAAATATATTATCTTATAAAAATTGGTGACTTTTTCCATTGGCCCAAGTTGGGATCAAAGAAATATATTATTTTAGAGAGATTATTAATTTATCGAGTACTAATTTATAGAGGTTTTACTGTTTGTATAACTACCATGAAATTTACTCCTTATAAAGCCCCATTGAGCCTTTATCCTTGTTCATTTGTTAAATAATATACCGTGGTTTCATGGTATTTTTAATGTTTTCCCCTTATGTTTAGTGTGTGTCCAAAAGACTTTTTGTATTGATTTTTATTTAAGTTTCTCTTTATTTGCAGGAAATCTGTCTAAAGATGAACGCGAAAGATTTTGAGCAAGAAATGCAGAAAAGTTACAACCTACAGGGCTTGTGACGGTCTGTAGGTGGCCTCGTAGTGAAGCTGTTGAAGGAAGATGGGGAAGTCTGACCTAAGTGTGGGATCAAGAAGTTCATGACGAACTTTCATAGCCACGACGGTCCGTCCTACTAGTTTATCGTGATGATCAGAGATTAGTCCCAGTACCCAAATTCCAAAAAGTTTAAGTGTTATGGCACGGAGACCCTTGACGGACTGTCGTTCATGGAACGGTCCATCATACTTGTGCATCGAGGGTAATGAAGAAAGCAGTAGAAGGATTTGTAAAGTATAAATGACGGAGGCCATGACGGAACCATCGTGACCATGGCGGCCCATCACGAGGTTCGTCGACTCGGACGTGTTTTGACAAATTTTCAGCAATTAGAGTCCTTTTATTAGGTTATTATTTTTTACAAATAGTTGGAAAAACCTCGTTTTTGGGGTTAGAATCTTTGTTAGTAGACTCTTTGTTATTAGACTTTGTGATTGTTATAATTTTGGAGAATCTTTAGTCCTTGATTAATTTTAGTAATTGATACACTTTTTCTTGAATTGTTTGTTGGTGCGTTTGTTGATTAATCAAGTAATTTTTTGGATTTTATTCTTCCTCATTGAAGTAAGTTCATGAATTCTTATATTACATTTATGAATATTGTGATTATGACTATGGGTAACTAAACTCCATAACTAGGGTTGTGGGAACCATGGGTGAATAATGAGGTAAAATCTATCTAAAATAACAATTATAGAAAAGTGTCTTGCATGTATTGATAATTCTTTCGCTTAGAAGTCTTTTTAACGGATGACCAACGTTAGAACTCGCCTTAATGCTGCTTTTCGGACCAAGGAGGTAGATAATAGGAAAAGAATTATCAACGTACATTTAGTGTATACTATATAATAGGCTAGTATTGATTAGTACGAGGTAATAACTTAGTCAAATATCGAATCCAATGCTTATATGAGGTAAAGGAAAGGGTTAGTATAGCAACACACGTAGCCGGACCAAGGTGCGGAGGGAAATTTTCTAGATGCCAGACCAAGGATTTAAGAATCCATAACTTATTATTTGCATGCAAGATACTAGGAAAGAATTGTTATAGTTAGAATTATCAAGTTAGGAACCTGTGGGGAACACTTAAACCCTAGTTACTTTTATTAATTGATTAAACTCCAATATTTGAATCTGTTAGTTGTTTACTTTACTTTAGTTAGTTATTTTCATTCATTTAGAACTAAAAACCCCCCTTTTATTGTCTTTTGTTTTCTAAGGAAATAATTGACTAAATAATATTAATAATAGATTAAAGTTAAGTCTGAACTATTTTCGTTGTGGGAACGATCCCAACCTCATTTTTGGGTTCTTTACTTGATACAACCACTTTACTTCTTGTTTGAGAAGTAAGTTTGAGTGTATAAAATTTGGTGCCGCTGCAGGGTAAAGTAACTTTTAGATTAACTTAAACTTATTACTAAGGTTTAGTCAACATTTTCTTAATTTTACTTTTTTATTGTTTTTGATTCTTGCAGAACTATCATACTTGTATGCCAAATTACACGGAGAGGAAGAGAACCCTTGTTTCCCTACGATCACGAATTATAGCGTACACTCCGCAATATGAATCGAAACTTGGGTATTAATGATGATGATCGAAACCAAAACATCCCAGCTCTAGTTGATGTTCATGGTCAGTTATTACCCGATGATCTGGGTGAAAAAGTACAAAGCGGACAAAATCCCACCCAACATCCTCAAGAATACTATAGAGGCTATGATAATATAGCAGACTCTGATGGGCCACTTGTCTTGCCCCCTATACCACAAGGCCAACCTGTGGTAACTAGTAGTCTGATGCAAATGCTCACAGCCAGAGGTTTTTTTTCCAGGTCTACCTTCTGAGGATCCACATGCCCATATAACTAAGGTTAGGACAATGTGTAAAAGCTGTGTAGGGAGTCCTTATTTGGATTTGGATGTAATAGGGCTAACAGTCTTTCCTCTCTCACTGACGGGAGAGGCTGCTATTTGGTTCACTGAGCTCCCTTATAACTCAATTTTCACTTGGAACCAAGTAAGGGACGTTTTCTTAGCACGTTACTAACCGGTCTCCAATAAACTAAACCACAAAGACAGAGTGAAAAACTTTGTGGCACTACCAGGAGAGTCAGTTAGTAGTTCTTTGGATAGATTCACCTCATTTTTGAGAAGCGTCACCAATCACAACATAGATGATGAGTTACTGAAGGAATACTTCTATCCGGGACATAATGATAATAATAAGGCGGTCTTGGATACTATAGCGGGTGGTTCTTATGGGGAGTGTGCTTGTGCCGAGATTGCCAAAAAGTTAAGGAAAATATCCCAGAATAATAAAGCTTGGAGTACTAGGAAGTCAGATACTGGGAGAAATACCTTCGCAGTGCAATCCACTCACAACCCAGCCACATATAAGATTCGTGAAGAGATGGCTCAAATGAGAAATGAGCTTGGGTTGCTATTAAAACATGTCACTAGGGGTGCAGAAAAGATAAATGTTGTTAACTACTTGTCTAAACCACCACCATAAAATGATGAATGCTATTATGAGGAGTATTCCTATGCGGTAAATGAGCAGACGGGGGGTTTCCGACCGAGTGCCTAAGGCTCTAATCAGAAGAATTGGCGCCAAAGTCAAGGAACCAAGGTTGGATCTATGGTAACTGTAACCGTGAGGGTCATTATGTTCAAGATGGAAATTACAACTGCGACAACAAGTTCAACAGGGCTAACTATGGTAATAGAAATGATAGGAATGTGTCCTATATTCCTCCTCAAAATTGTGAAGTTGCTCCTAGGGATGGTGGAGGTAGTATGGCGCGAGTTGAGGATATGTTGCATAAAATGATGAAGAGGTTTGATGCTAGTGATGAGCACATTAAAGAGTTGAGGAGTGATTTAGCGGGTATTGGGCAGAAAGTCGATACACATGCAATATCGATTAAGCAGCTTGAGTTACAATTGGACCAATTATCTGCAACTGTGAACACACGATGACCGGGCACTCTTCCTAGCAACACTGTCCAAAATCCAAAACATGATGGACACTGTATGGCAATCACTACTCGGGGTGGTAAGCAAACCATTGACCCACCTATGCCGTCTAATGAGAAAAAGGTGACAAAAGATAATGATAAAGTGGTAGAGGGTAGTGGTGAAGCAGAAGATAGCACTGGAAAAGATGCTGAAGTTCCTAAAAAGGTAACTCCCATGCCTAGACCCCCCCATTTCCTCAAAGATCAGTGAAAAAAACCAAGGATGGTAAATATATCTGTTTTATAACAATGTTGAAGCAACTTTCTATCAATGTCACTTTGGTATAAGCTTTAGAACAAATTCCCAGTAATGCCAAGTTTATGAACGATATGGTTACAAAGAAAAGATCGGTCACCTTTGAGGATGATGATAGAATGCAACATTGTAGTGCTATTGTTAAAAGATTACTGGTACAAAAGAAAGAAGATCCGGGTGCATTCACTATTCCTTGTACAATCGGGTTATTACATTTTGCAAAAGCATTATGTGATCTGGGGGCAAGCATAAATCTCATGCCCCTCTCGATTTACAAGAAGTTGGGTTTGGGTGATCCAAAGCCCATTGTGATGCGGCTACTGATGGCCGATCAAACAGTAAAAAAGCCTATAGGGATACTCCATGATGTGCTAGTAAAATGGAGTCATTCATATTTTCGACAGATTTTGTTATTCTTGATTGTGAAGTCAATTTTGAAGTACCTATTATTGTTGGGAGGCCATTCCTTACTACGAGTAAAGCCTTAGTTGATATGGAAAAGGGCAGATGAAATTTAGGTTGAACAATGAAGAAGTGACCTTCAACATTTGTTGGTCCATGAGCCAGAGTGGTCAGCTACAATCGGTATCTGCTATATCCTACAAAGTTAGGGAGTCATCTGAGACACAATTAGAAGAACGTCTAGGTGTAGAAGCATTAGCGACAATGATAATGAATTTTGATAACGATTGCATTTAAGAGTATGAGTCATTAGTCGCGGCTCTTGATCGAGGTGATGTTCAGTTTAAACCGAAGAAATATGAGTTATACATGAAGAATCGCGATTCTCCACCCGCGAAACCATCTATAGAGAAGGCTCCAAAGTTAGAACTAAAAGCTCTCCCAGTACATCTCAGGTATGAATTCTTAGGAAATGGTGACACTTTTCCGCTAATCATTGCATCAGATCTGAATGAAACAACAAGTTGAAAGTTTGGTGAAAGTGCTAAAACGGTTCAAAAGACCTATTGGGTGGAATATTGCGGACATTATTGGGATCCCATCTGATATGTGTTCTCATAAAATCAAACTCATGCCTGATCATAAGCCAAGTATTGAGCACTAAAGACACTTAAATCCACCTATGCAAGAGGTCGTGAAGAAGGAAATCATTAAATTGTTGGATGTCGGATTAATTTATCTGATCGCCGATAGTAGTTGGGTATGCCCTGTTCAGTGTGTACCTAAGAAAGGGGGAATGACAGTGGTCCCCAATGAGAAAAATGAACTTGTTCCAATGAGACCGCTTACTGGATGGAGGGTGTGTATGGATTACTGTAAATTAAATGCATGGACTGAAAAAGACCATTTTCATATGCCCTTCATGGATCACATGTTGGATAGACTTGCCGAAAAAGGGTGGTACTGTTTTCTTGATGGATATTCGGGGTACAATCAGATTTCTATTGCACTAGAAGATCAAGAGAAAACCACTTTACTTGTCCATATGGGACCTTTGCGTTCAAGAGAATGTCGTTTGGACTGTGCAATGCACCCGCCACATTTCAGAGATGTATGATGTCGATATTCTCCAACATGGTGGAATATACTATAGAAGTTTTTATGGATGATTTTTATGTGTTTGGTGAATCATTCGAGCAGTGTTTGAACAATTTATTTGAGGTCCTTAAGAGACGTGAAGACTGCAATTTAGTACTAAATTGGGAAAAATGCCACTTCATGGTTAAAGAAGGTATTGTTTTGGTTCATCGCATTTCAAAAAATGACATAGAGGTTGATCGAGCTAAAGTCGAGCTAATAGAGAGACTTCCCCCACCTATCTCTGTAAAAGGTGTGAGAAGCTTTCTTGGGCATGCATATTTTTACCGAAGATTCATCAAATATTTTTCAAAAATTGCACATCCGTTGTGCAAAATGCTGGAGAAAGATTGTAAATTTTATTTTGATGAATCCTGTCTTAAAGCATTTGGCGAGCTGAAAGAAAAATTGGTGTCTACACCTATCATTATTTCTCCGGATAGGAATAGTCCATTTGAGGTGATGTGCATTGCTAGTGGGGTTGCTCTTGGTGTAGTATTGGGACAAATAAAGAACAAAATCCTTCACCCCATTTACTATGCTAGTAAAGCCCTAAATGAAGCTCAGAAGAAGTACACAGTGACTGAGCAAGAATTCAAGTCTTTGCTTTTGAAAAATTTCATTCTTATTTGCTAGGTACTAGATTAATAGTGATACTATCCATTTACTATTGAGATATTTGATGGAAAAGAAGGATGCGAAACCGAGGTTGATTCGTTGGGTATTACTGCTACACGAATTTGACTTTGAAGTGAGGGATATAAAAGGGACAAAAAATCAAGTTGCCGATCACTTGTCCCGTCTAGAAGATGAAGCTATGAGAGTGTTAGGGAATAAGACTGATATTGATGATACTTTCCCCGATGAGCATGTATTAGCTGCCTGACAAGACTTAATTCCATGGTATGCAGATTTCACAAACTATCTAGCTAGTGATATTATTCCATCGGACTTGTCCTTTCATCAAAGAAAAAAGTTCATGTATGATGTGAACAAATTCTTTGGGATGAAACATACTTATATAGGAGTTGTACCCACGGGCTTATTCGGCGTTGTGTGCCAGAATGTGACATGTTGAGTGTTTTAGAGCCATGCCATTCCTCACCCGTTAGTGGACATCATAGTGGTATCTGAACCACTCATAAGATATTACAATTTGGTTACTATTGGCCAACTCTTCATCAAGATGCTCATGAGTTTGCTAAAGCATTTGATATTCCAAAGAGATGGTGGCATTTTAATAAAGCAAGAGCTCCCTCTAAACCCCATTCTTGAGATTGAGTTATTTGATGTTTGGGGTATTGACTTGATGGGTCCTTTTGCGAGTTCTCATGGAATGAGGTATATTTTAGTAGGGTTGATTATGTATCTAAATATGTGGAAGCTATCGCCCTCACAAATAATGAAGGTAAGAGTGTCACTGCGTTCTTAAAAAATAATATATTCTATCGTTTTGGCACCCCAAGGGCAATTATTAGTGATGGGGGCTCCCACTTTTGCAACAGATTGTTCAAGGGATTATTGGAGAAATACGGGGTTCTCCATAATGTCGCAACTCCTTACCATCCTCAAACCAGTGGGCAAGTTCAAGTGTCGAATAGGGAGATCAAACATATATTGTCAAAAACAGTGAACGTTAGTAGAAAGGATTGGTCAAGGAGGCTTGATGATGCTCTTTGGGCCTACCGGAGAGCGTATAAAACTCTCATAGGTATGTCCCCATACCAACTGGTATATGGGAAAGCTTGTCATATTCCAGTTGAATTAGACCATAAAGCCATGTGGGCTATGAAGAAGTTGAAAATGGATTGGAACGGAGTTGCAGAACAACGATCAACTGGGTTGAATGAACTCGATGAATTTCGCCTGAAAGCTTATCAAAGCTCAGCCCTCTACAAAGAAAAGATGAAGATGTACCATGACCTTAAAATTGAAAAACGAGAGTTTATGGTTGGGTATTTGGTGCTTTTATTCAATTCTAGGTTGCGCTTGTTTCCTGGATAGCTCAAGTCCAAATGGACTGGCCCTTACTTGGTTACCCAAATATTCCCTCATGGAGCAGTTGAGTTGGAAACCAAGGAGGGTGTGCGGTTCAAGGTGAATGGACAACGAATAAAAATCTATTTCGGGAATGCTCAATCGGCATATGAAGTGATCGAGGCATACCATCTTGATGAAGTCTGAGTAATCAAGTGTCTTCAGTCGTGCCGCGATGTTAAATCAGGCGATGGTTGGGAGGCAACCTAATACCTATAGTTTTCTTTCTAGTAATGGTAGCATTTTCTACTAATGGGTCTTAAATTTGCAGGTAGCACATCACCAGGAAATTCAGCAGAAAATCACTCTGCAACAATCACTGATAGATACATCGACGGACCGTCACGCATGCGACGGACCATCGCATGAACCCGCCGTGCCAGGTACATCTTTCATTTATTTTCAAAACTAGGGCACATGCGACGGAACCAATGACGGACCATCGCATCTGCGACGGACCATCGTCGGGGACTCGTTGCGTCATTAATGAGCATATTCGACCAGACCCAGTTGGGGTATTTTAAAAATTGTTAACATTTAAAAACCCCACACCTTCATTTCACTCATTTCCTTACCTCTTTCTCCCATTTACCTCCCTTTCAAACTTCCCACTTCCTACATCTCTTCTCTATCTAATCACTTCCCCAAATCCCCAAATTCCTAAAATCTACTCTCTACTGGTCGGAGCTGCTGCTGTAGTTCTGTTATTGCTAACAAAGTTCCTCACTTGCTTGTCTTTCTCCTTTTCTCAGGTATGTGTCTCTGATTTCTACCGATTTTCATAGCATTTTTTTTAATTCGTATTAGTCTATTTATTTTTTGTGGGTCTTCATTCTTTGATCCAATTTTGTCTTACCTAGGTTGAGAATCCTCAAATTGCATTGTTAAAACTCTAGAAATAGGTGCTTTAGCATTGCTAGTATGCTAGGTATTTGGGTTAGAAACATTTAGGTTGACACTAAGAATACCATTTGAGTCATAAGGGATGATTGTGGCATCCCTAGTTCTGTCACTGAATGACAAAACGAGACCCCAATGACGGACCGTCATACCCACAATGGACCGTCGTACCCACGATGGACCGTCATAGGGTTTGTTCCAACATCCCACTATTCATTTTATCTAAGTGTCCACCAACGGATACCTGCGACGGACCGTCGTTCCCACGAGGGACCGTCATAGGGTCTTTTCAAAAACCCCACTGTTCGTTTTCTCTAAGTTTCGACCAGCGAATACATGCGATGGACCGCCGTTCCCACGACGGTCCATCCTGCACAACTATTTTGGTTGTTAGAGAACCTTTTCCTAAGGGTCTCCAACTTTTTCTAAGTGTACTCTGATGGACATCTAAGACGGACCATCATACCCTCGACGGTCCATCCTGCACAACCGTCACGACGGTCAGAGACCCATCTCCTGAGGGTCTCCATAATTGTTCTAAGTGTCCTCTAACGGACATCTACGATGGACCGTCATACCCTCGACGGTCCGTCCTGCACAACCTTCATGACGGTCAGAGACCCATCTCCTGAGGGTCTCCATACTTTTTCTAAGTGACCTCTGAGAGACATCTGCCACAGATCATCGTTTCCATGACGGTCCGTCCTACACAACTGTCATGGTTGTCAAAGACCCTTGTCCTAAGGGTCTCCCACTTTTTCTAAGTTTCCTCTGACGGACATCTACTCCGGACCGTTATACCCACGACGGTCCATCCTTCACAATGGTAATGGTTGTCAGAGACCCTTGTCCTAAGGGTCTCCTATTTTTTCTAAGTTTCTTCTGACGGACATCTAAGATGGACCATCATACCCTCGATGGTCCGCCCTGCACAACCGTCGTGACGGTCAGAAACCCCTCTCCTAAGGGTTTCCATACTTTTTTCTAAGTACCCCACGACGGACATAGACGACTGACCATCATTGCCACGATGATCCGTTCTACTTAGCTGTCATACTTGTCAGAGACTTTCCTTTAGGGGTATCCACATAAACGTAGTTGAAGTAAGAAATGATAGACCCCATGACGGTCCGTCATACTCACGACGAGTCGTCACCTGGTCCATCGTGTTTCACTATTACTGTAGAAAAGTCATTACACCTTAGCTCTTATATCTGTTTTGTGTCATTTTTGCTCGTCTTGTTTGCTCCTTCTCGTACTAAAATTGATTCTTTACAAGTACTATTTCTAATGGCACCAAAACGAGATCAAGTTTACGAATGTGGGCGTTCAAAGTCAGTTGCCCCGTCTGCTCGACTGGTTATAGGCTCTGATGATGAGAATGACCCTGAGTACGTGCCCCCATGCACTGACACTCTATCACGAGCTGCATGTGCTACCATAGCTACGCCCAAAAAGGTGGCGTCTGGCGTAGTCACTGCCTCCCAGTCTGATGAGGAGCGTACACTACCACGACACCTTCAGGGTCAGCTACACATGAAGAAGGAGTGTCTGGCTCCTTAGGAGTTTCGTGGTCGGAAGAAGCCTCCGGGTCCGCCTAAGTCCCTCCCCCGCCACATCTGCACAGTCTGCCTCGTCTGATGAGACTGACCGTTTTGATTCCACTCGAGGCTCACCGACTGGTGCTCTCACCCCGGTTGCCGACCAGCCCAACCGATAATGTGTCTATGGGCAATATCAAGTGTATTTCGACGCCAAGTTTCTAAATGATAAAGGCGTCATGACACGGACCCTTACACTGGAGAGGCGAGTCCTTACGGGAAGTCTTCCCACCATGCCAGAGATCCACAATCTCTTCACCAGACACCGGCTGGAGTGGACAGCTGGTTCTTTAGGCCGTTATAGTAAGGAGTTTCTCCGAGAGTTCTACGCCTCTTACGTGGCTACTCTCAGATCACAGATAGATAGGAGGGCTGCCCCCGCCAAACTGGCCCCACTTGAGCATGTCCAAGTACGTGGCATTCAGGTCTATATCTCACTGCTCTCCATCCGTCGGTATCTATACGGCGAGGATGTTCATGCCAATAAGATCCCTCTCACTGCCGAGTTCGACTACCGGTGCAAAATTGCAAAAGATGGCCAATTCTTGCATGAGACATCGCTGAGACAGACAACCAAGAGGTAAATGGCCCTGCACTTGTCTGTTGATGCCAGGGTGCCGACTCGGTAACAGAGCCAAATGGAGCCATCAAGAAGGATAACTTGACCTTCACGGCTAAGTTTTTATGGTTGATTGTCCGCCACTGCCTTCCCCCCACAACCGCTGATAATATAGTCACATGGGATCGTGCAAATCTGATGGCGGCGATGATATCCGGGTTTGAGGTGGACTTCGCTTGGCTTCTACAGGCGATCATACACCAGAGGTCTTTCAAGGTCACAACTACTTACCCTTTTTCGTGCATGATATTTTCCTTATGCAGGTCCGCAGGTGTGCCCATCTGGCACATTGATAAGCTCAAGACTCGACTGGGCACTGTTGATATCGGCCTCATCAGGAATAAGGCCAATGAAATGGCTCCACGCAGAGGGCCCCGTCCAGAGTTTCCTCTACTTGGTCAAAATCTGGCTGATACGGTAGCACATGCTCGCACGGCTACGCAGGCTGCTTCTAAAACCACTGACACTACCCCGGTCTAGTCTATCCAGGGTAGTAGCACTTCCCGAGCTCCTCTCGTTCAGACCCTTTCCCCGCTATGGTCCCGCTTTCTAGGGTCCAGTAACTAGAGGCACATATTGCTACAATTCTGCATCACATCCAGCCTTGGATGTAGAGGTCTATTGCTGAGGCAGAAGAGCGCTTGGAGCGTAAAATGGTCCAGGACACAAAGCGTAAGATCACTGAGGTTCATTAGCGTTTGGACGCTTTTGAGTTGTGGATGCTAGCCTGGCCAGCCCCTCAGGTGGACGTGTCGACCCTTTAGGCTGCGGTCAAAAGTCTGCGAGAGGCCATTGATATGATACTAGAGGCTAGGGTGCTTGAGTTTGAGTCCCCTTTTGCAGATCCTACTGAGGACACAGTGATGGTGGCCTTATTCGCCACTTCTAATCAACCACCTCCCCCTCGAGAGCATTCCAAGAGGCATAAGGGTCGAGAGGAGGATGAGGCTAGAGAACGGAAGGAGGAGAGCCGTGAGATGGAGGCTGCGGGAAGAGCCTCGCTTGCTGATGAGGAGGCGCGTCGGATCAGGGCAGTAGAGTCAGCTGCTGGAGAATCTAGTTCCAGAGATGTGGCGATAGCGGGAGGCACTGCTGATGGTGATATTGCTGATGAAGACACTATTGAGGGTATCCAGACTATAGAGGTAGTGGGTTCCGAGAAACCGGACCCACTAGTTTGCTGATCATCAGCGCTTTGCGCCCCAGGTATCTTCACCTACCACTCTGGTATTTCAATTTTTTTATGCATTGGGGACAATTGCATATCTTTTTGTTGCGGTTGGGGTAAATGGAAAGTGAGTGCTAGGGTGAAGTCTGAGTAGCCCAATTCACTATCCTCTTTTGGGGTTTTCTTGCCTGTGTTCTTTTCCCCCAAGAGACTGATTATTTTTACTATTGAAACGGCATGTCTATATCTTGTGAACATAGTTTAACTCTGAAGCATAATGGCTAAAATGATATCCTGATGTAATGAAAATGATGCATGACTAGGCATAGTAATTTATTAATGTGTGGCTCTAACCATGAAATAGAGATACACCACTGCATGACCTAAGTCTAAAATTTGAACTAGGTGTCTGATAATCTGGTAGAGTAATGAGATGTCAAGTGAGTGTGAGGAAGATTTGAATAGTCCACTATTTGTACTGAGCTAGAACTTGCCTGGTTAGTCCTGCTAAAAGTAAGTTGTAATAAGCAATTAGGAAAGGATCATAGGCCCTTGTTCAATTTAGCCAATTTTTAGCCTAAATAAAAAAAAACCGAATGAAATTAATCCCTCTTTGATCCAAATGATTTGATCTTAAAACAGACCTTTCCTTTTCACCCCAACTGATCTTTTCTGGGAATAATGTGATTGCCCTTGTCCCTCCTTGGACATGTGCACCTCAGTTTATGCCAGAATCATAAGTTGAGGGTGGCTAATCCACTAAACAACCTTTTCGTGTCCCTGACGCGACGTTGGATATTGTGTAATTTGACTCATGGAAGATCCATGAGTTGAGGGTGGCTCTTATGAGGAATGCTCTTGAAAGTGGGGTTGAAAGAACAAAGAAAGAGAAAAAACAAAAGTAAAGTCACTCAAGAACTAGTTGAAAGAAAAGTGAAATAAAAAAATAAAAATAATAATAAATACAAGCAAGAAAAGAAGAGAGTCACTTACACAAATGAAGAAAGAAGGGAAAATAGCAAGGTGAAAACATATGAGAAATTGGGCGAAATAAAATGATAAAAAGTGGTATCTCAAGGAGGGCAAAAAGTCACTAAAGTATACCTAAATATACCCTACCTCACCCTGAGCCTATGTTTCAAGCTAAGAAAGTCCTATCGTGATCCTAGAGTTGTATGTCGAACTTAAAACAGTGAAAATAAGGTCAAGCTTATGGCAATATGTATGAATGAGTTGCGAATTTGTTCTGAGAGTGAATGTTGAAAAGTAATCGTTATACTCAAACTGAAATCATTGTGTGAAAAATGAGGATGTTGTTTTGAAGTAAGGACACTAGTTGTAATGCCAGAACTATTAGCACCTCGGTGAGAAATTGAAGAGGATAGGTGTCAGTGTGTGGTGAGTCTGTGTCATGGTCTGTTTCCACATAATTCAAGCCTAATAGTGATAGCATTCATAAACATGATGAGACTGATCGGGATTGATAGCCAAATGATTGCGAAAGCTTAAACATGGATTCTATTGTACAAAGATTTTGTACTGATTCATAGTGCGTCGCTTGAGGACAAACAACAAATTTAAGTTGAGGGTGTTGACATACCGTGGTTTCACGGTATTTTTAATGCTTTTCCCTAAAGTTTAAGGTGTGTCCACAAGCCTTTTTGTATTGATTTTTATGTAAGTTTCTCTTTATTTGCAGGAAATCTATCTAAAGATGAACGCGAAAGTTTTTGAGCAAGAAATGCAGAAAAGTTACCACCTACGAGGCTTGTGATGGTCCATCGAGCTTGTGATTGTCCGTAGTGGCATCTTAGTGAAGCTGCTGAAGGAAGATGGGGAAGTCTGACCTAAGTGTGGGATTACGAAGTTAATGATAGACCGTCATAGCCATGATGGTCCGTCCTGCTGGTTTGTCGTGAGGAGCAAAGATTAGTCCCAGTACCCAAATTCCAAGAAGTTTAAGTGTTATGGAACGGAGACCCTCGACGGACCGTCGTTCTTGTAACGGTCCGTCAACCTGTTCATCGAGGGTAATGAAAAAAGCATGAGAAGGATTTGTAAAGCATAGGATGACGTAGGCCATGACGGCCCTTTGTGACCATGATGGCTCGTCACGAGGTCCGTCGACTCGGACGCGTTTTGACAGATTTTCAGCGATTAGAGTCCTTCTTTTATTAGGTTTTTGTTTTTTTATAAATAGTTGAAAAAACCTCATTTTTAGGGTTAGACTCTTTGTTAGTAGACTTTGTGATTGTTATAATTTTGGAGAATCTTCAGTCCTCGATTAATTTCAGTAATTGATACACTTTTTTTGGAATTGATTGTTGGTGCTTTTGTTGATTAATCAAGTGAACTTATGGATTTTATTCTTCCTCATTGAAGTAAGTGCATGAATTTTTATATTATATTTATGAATATTGTTATTATGACTATGGGCAACTAAACTCCATAACTATGTTGTGGGAACCATGGGTGAATAATGATGTAAAGTCTAACTAAAATAACAATTCTAGAATAGTGTCTTGCATGTATTGATATTTCTTTCGCTTAGAAGTCTTTTTAACGGATGGCCAACGTTAGAACTCGCCTTAATGCTACTTGCCGGACTAAGGAGGTAGATAATAGGAAAAGAATTATCAACATAGATTTAGTGTATACTATCTAATAGGCTAGTATTGATTAGTACGAGGTAATAACTTAGTCAAATATCGAATACAATGCTTAATATGAGGTAAAGGAAAGGGTTAGTATAGCAACACACGTAGCCGGACCAAGGTGCAGAGTGAAATTTTCTAGATGCTGGACCAAGGATTTTGAAATACATAACTTATCACTTTTCATGAAAGATACTAGGAAAGAATTGTTATAGTTAGAATTATAAAGTTAGTAACATGTGGGGAACACTTAAACCCTAGTTACTTTTATTAATTGCTTAAACTCCAATATTTGAATCTGTTAGTTGTTTACTTTACTTTAGTTAGTTATTTTCATTCATTTAGAAATAAAAACCCCCCTTTTATTGTCTTTTGTTATCTAAGGAAATAATTTACTAAATAATAGTAATCATATATTAAAGTTAAGTCTGAACTATTTTCCTCGTGGGAATGATCCCAACCTCATAAGTTTGGTTCTTTACTTGATACGACCGCTTTACTTCTTATTTGAGAAGTAAGTTTGAGCGTTTCAATAAGCCGCATGATAAGCCTAAACCCATTGTTTGATACCAAGTCTTTTGATAATTTAAAAGTCGTTAATGCACTATGTTATTTAGAAGGGTTGGGAAATGAGGGTTGAATGAGATAAGGGGGAATTGCTACATCGTGTGGAAAATAAATTCTAATTTTTCTCCGGTCTTTATTGAAAATGTGCACCTCGACTAAATTTGAGGGTGTCTAATTTAGAACTATGCTCGGAACATTAGACCTGATCCAATCAGGGATAATGTGCACCTTACTCAGATGCATAAATGTAGAGTTTGGGTTGCAAGTGCAAAAACATTTTTAAAAAATAGAAAAGAAATAAAAGGTCAAATATTGCGCAAGAAAGGGGGTATATCGTCATGAAGTGTGTACTAGGAGAAAAATAGTTATAAAGGAAGTTGTTAGCTAAATGATGTCATATGCATTAGGGAGGAGTAGTCACTAAAATGATGTCCAACTATTTCCCTCCCTTACCTCAAGCCGACATTACAACCAATGAATGCCCTCTCGATACCTTGAGAAGTACAATGTGAAAGCTAAATTACATTATGGTCAAGCATATGGTATATTGAGGAAAACAAGAACTTTTTTTGTGAGAGTAAATGATTGTTGAAAATAAATAGGCCTTGCGATTTTAACATTGCTTGAGTGAAAGGTTGTATTAAAAACATAAACAAGTGAAGGAATCCATGACATATGCGGGAGTGTCTAATTGATGTTTTGGTATGAGCTTAATTAGATAAGAAAAGAGTCATTCTTTGAGCATGTGTTGCACTTGGCATATATGTTGAAAATTGTTGCATCCAATGTAAACTACAAGATCATGATTAAAAAGGTTTGGTTGATTTTAAGGTAAATTTATAAAGCCAGGGGTTCTAAAATAAAGAGTTGACAATTCAATGATGTTTTAGGACAAACAAAAGTCTAAGTGTGGGGTGGTGATCTTAGGCATATTTATATGCCTAAGTTGAAAAAAAGTGTTCATGAATTGATTATGTTTAAGGATGATCCTGAGTTATTGACTTAATTTTTTGATATACTTTTGATTATGTTCCACTTAGACACATGATTAGTGATTTCAGGACCTCTCAGAGAAATTGGAGTTGGAACGAAGAAAGAAAGAGCAAAGAGAGGCTTGAAAATGGCTAAGTATGGAAGAACCTAGACAAGGCACACAGCTCGGTGCGCCGCGTTAAAGCCTGCCAGACAGAGTTGTTCTTGAGGTGCACTGCTAGGCGCGTCGCGCCAAGGTCTGATGCTCAGATCCACTCTTGAGGAGCGCTTATCCACGAAGTACTTTAGTTCCAGGCGTTTCTAGGCGCGATGGAGGCGCCCCGACCCAACCTAATTCTGACTTTTCCAAGTTGTAAACATTGACTAGCAGTTCTAGTTTGAGTATTATTTGTTCTTAACTTTATCTACTATTATATATCCTCAGGCCGCAATTGTTAGGGTTGGATATCTGATTGTATGAAAAAGCAAGAATCAAGTTTGTAATCCTTTTAACTCTTCTATTCTTCGGATATTTGCATGAACGATTATATATTCTTTATTTCTAAAAAAATGAGTAGCTAAACACCCTAGTTCTGGGTTGTAGCTACAAATTGATTGTTGAATATGTGATAATTTATGAATTAATTTTTGGTTGTCAATTCAAATTACTTTTATATTCTTGCTTGAGTATTTCTTGACTGGCCATCTAGAGATAAATATAGTGTTTAATCTTAAAATCGACCTGAGGAGAGATTAGATAGACAGGAAATATAGAGAGCTCGGTCCACCCATTAAATTGAGGAGATTAGTGTTCAGAAGTGATGCCCAAATGAACACCTTTCTTGGTTATGAAATAGGATGAAATATAAATGCTCCCCAATTAGTCTATTTATCCCTGCTCAACGATGTAGTTAGATAACTAACTGGGGTAGGCGACCAGAGGTGTGTAACCCAAATCATACTAGTAATTTGATAACTGAAGTTAGTTCTATGCCAAAAATATGATGTATGATATTCAGTATGTGTTGCGGTCCTGGATTTATTTTTAAATTTGCTGGGAACATTATATCAAGTTCGTTCACCATTTTTTTACTTTCATTTAGTGTATAATTAGTCTTAGTTAACCATAAACCTTAAACTCTTGAAATTGTTACTTTTATCTTTAGTTGCAGAATTAAATGTTGAATATAAGTTGATCACAAGTCCCTTGGGAATGATAAATCATTTCTAAAAGAATCTATATTACTTGCACAAACCACGTACATTTGCGTGTCTAGTTGGGAGCAACATGTCCAATCTAGATTTACTTCTAAAATGAATACTTGGTTCATTACGGAATAACGACAAATGGTGACCATCTAGTTATTTGACATAATGGAATTACAATATATAACAACTCTGTGAAGAATATGAGAACATATGAAGAAATGAAAACATATTTTAATTTGTATAGTCTATCCCATCAGGGCAGAAACACCCCTTCCCCCCTTAGGTGGGGCTGCTCTTGCGACGCATCTCCTGCCAAAGCGGGAGAACGGAACAATATAGGGAGGATTTCATTTTCTCCCAATTTCTTTTATATTCCCTCAAACTCTCCCAAAACTCTCTCAATTCATATACTCCAAACATCGCATCTAAGGTAAATTTTTGTTTTCCCACGCTCTATATTTCATCACTTGATTAATGATAGTTGCATGATGATTAAATGAATCGTAAATAGATGATTTTCAGCAGTTATTTGAATTTTAACTAAATTTCTAGATAGATGAACTAAACGTAGCATGGATACTTTCCTAATGTCCCCAACGTCTCAACAATATCCTGGGCGTAAGGATTTTTGTTAATATGTACAAATTGGTAAAAAAAAAGGAAGTTCAAGACTCTTTTGATATAAAACATGAATTTGTGAATTTTCTAAGAGTCTATTTGTTAATATGATTGCATATTTGGAATCTAAGATAGTTATAATACCCTGATCTATTAAAATTTTGTTGAAGACAGGGATGTTAGGACAAAGGGGTATCATTATCGCGCCTGGTGCTCGTCCCAGTTGAAGGCCACCTTGGAGGCCTCCATCCCACTTTGGCAGCCTCCATATTCCCACCAAGTCTGGAGTATGGCCGCTGTGGCAGGATTCACTAGGCATTATCCTTCACCCTTAATGCGAAAATTCTCTCTTTTTATTTTATCCTTAGTCTTAAACTAACTATTGATGTACCGTGGTTTCACGGTATTTTTAATGTTTTTTCCTTATGTTTAGTGTGTGTCCAAAAGCCTTTTTGTATTGATTTTTATGTAATTTTCTCCTTATTTGCAAGAAATTTGTCCAAAGATGAACACGGAAGTTTTTGAGCGAGAAATGCACAAGAGACCACCTATGGAGCTTATGACGCTCCGTTGAGAATGTGACGGTCTGTAGGTGGCATCGTAGTGAAGCTGCTGAAGGAAGATGGAGAAGTCAAATCTAGTGTGGGATTATGGAAGTCCATGAAGGACCATCATAGCCACGACGGTCCGTCCTGAAGGTTCGTTGTGATGATTAGAGAGTAGTCCAGTACCCAAATTCCAAGAAGTTAAAGTATTATGGAACAGAGACCCTCGACGGACCGTCGTGCTTGGAACGGTCCGTTAAACCTATCCTTCGAGGGTGATAAAGAAATCAGCAAAAGAATTTGCGAAGTATGGGACGACGGAGGCCATGACGGCCCGTCGTGACCACGACGGAGGCCATGACGGCCCCGTCGTGACCACGACGGTCCGTCACGACGTCCGTCGACCCAAACACGTTTTGACAGATTTTCTGTAATTAGAATCCTTCTTTTATTAGGTTTTTGTTTTTATTATAAATAATTCGAAAAACCTCATTTTTGGGGTTAGACTTTTTGATGTTAGACTTTTGGATGTTGGACTTTTTGAAAGTTAGACTTTTCGATAATCTTTAGTTCTCTTGTTCAAATATTGAAGGATTAATTTCAGCAATTGTTACACTTTTTCTGGAATTGAATGTTGATGCTTTTGTTGATTAATCAAGTTAATTTCTGGATTTTATTATTTCTCATTAAATTAAGTGCATGAATTCTTATATTAAATATATGAATAGTGTAATTATGACTATGGGTAACTAAACGCCATAACTAGGGTTTTGGGGAACACTTAAGCCCTAGTTACTTTTATTAATTTATTAAGCTACAAGATTTGAATCTGTTAGTTGTTTACTTTAATTTACTTAATTATTTTCATTTATGTAGAAATAACCCCCCCCCCTTATGTTCTTTTGTTTTCTAGGGAAACGATTGACTAAATAATACGACCGCTTTACTTATTATTTGAGAAGTAATTTTGAGCGTATCAAATTTTGGCGCCGCCGTCGGGGAAAGTAGCTTTTAGATTTACTTAAACTTATTACTAAAGTTTAGTCAATATTTTCTTAAATTTACTTTTCTATTGTTTTTTATTCTTGCAGAACTATCTTTCTTGTATGAAAAATACACAGAGAGGAAGAGAACTGTTGTTTCCCTACAGTCACGAATAAGAGCGTACACTATGCAATATGAATCAAAACTTGGGTATTAACGATGATGATCCAAACCAGAACATCCCAGCTCCGGTTGATGTTCATGGTCAGTTATTACCCGATGAACCAGGTGAAAATCAACAAAGTAGACAAAATCCCGCCCCACACCCTCAAGAGTACTACAGAGGTTATGATAATATTGCAGACTCTGATGGACACTTGTCTTGCCCCCTCTACCACAAGGCCACACCTTTGTGGTAACTAGTAGTGTGATGCAAATGCTCACTGCTAGAGGTTTATTTTAAGGGATACCTTCTGAGGACCCACATGACCATATAGCTAAGGTAAGGGTAGTGTGTAAAAGTTGTGTAGGGAGGCCTGATTTAGATTTGGATGTAATAGGGATAAGAGTATTTCCTCTCTCACTGATGGGAGAGGCTGCTATTTGGTTCACTGAGCTTCCTTATAACTCAATTTTCACTTGGAACCAACTAAGGGACGTTTTGTTAGCACGTTACTACCCAGTCTCCAAGAAACTAAATAAAAAAGACAGAGTGAACAACTTTGTGGCACTACCAAGAGAGTCAGTTAGAAGTTCTTGGGATAGATTCACTTCATTTTTTAGAAGTTTCCCCAGTCACCGCATAGATGATGAGTCACTGAAGGAATACTTCTATTGGGGACAGGATGATAATAATAAAGCGGTCTTGGATACTATAGCGGGTGGTTCTTATGGTGAGTGTCCTTATGCCGAGATTGCCAAAAAGTTAGAGAAAATCTCCCGAAATAATAAAGCTTTGAGTACTAGAATGTCAGATAGTGGAAGAAATACCTTCGCAGTGCAATCCACACACAACCCAGCCACAGATGATATTAGTGAAGAGATGGCTCAGATGAGAACTGAGCTTGGGTTGGTATTAAAACATGTCATTGGGGGTGAAAAAAAGATAAATTCAGTTAACTAATTGTCTAAACCACCACCACCAAATAATGAATGTTATTATGAGGAGGATTCCTATGCGGTGAATAAGCAGACGGTGGGTTTTCGACCGAGTGCCCAAGGCTCAAATCAGGAGAATCGGTGCCAAGA
>JAKWJD010001437.1:0-44537 GCA_027705065.1 Solanum peruvianum | reverse complement strand
TAGGACGAACCGTCATAGGCACGACGGTCCGTCGAGCGTCTTCGTGCCAAAACACATAAACTCTAAAATCTGGGTATGGGGATCAACTCTCTGAACTTCACGACGGAATTGCAGCACGGACCGTCGTAGATACGACGGACCGTCACAAAACCTCTTTACTGAATTTGAGTCTCTGAACTTTGTGATGACCCTGCAGTACGGACCGTCGCAGGTACGACGGGCCTTCATGAGCTGCGTAACCCCGACTGGGTCGGATTTTACTAAAAGTTTTTAAGAGGTGTTTTGGACTATTCATGCTTATAATTATGAAATTAGTGGTGGTAAGTTTAATAATGTATTTACTTGGGGGTTAAAGGAGATAACTTAAAAATAAATAAGGGTTACTTTCACCATAATGATTATATGATAATTAGGGTAAAAGAAAAAGAATCTGGGGAGAAGGAAAAATAAAAAGAACAGAGAGAGGAGAACAGCGAGAAAAGAGAGAAGCGAAGAGGAAAGCAAAGGCATTGAGAAGTAGCTGACTTGATCACGATTTTTCGGTGGAGGTAGGTTATGGTTTATGCTATTTCATAGTAAACTCTAAAAGCGACTGATATGTATTGGGTGGTATTGTAAAGTCCTCTATATGCTTAATGTGTGGTTGCATGTTGTCATTATGTAATTGTGATGGATTAGAATGATGAGACTCTTGAATCCTAAACCTTAAATCCTCTCTTTTAAGATGATGCCTTGACATAAAAGAGGCTTGATGAACTAAAAAAATGAGATAAATGGATCGGGTGTCACGTTCCGACACGTAGTATTAGGGGATCGGTGTCACGTACCGACACGTAATATTAGGGGATCGGGTGTCACGTACCGACACGTAGTAGTAGGGGATCGGAGTGTCACATTCGGACACAGTAATAATGTAGAGAATGAATCTTGAATTATGTTAATATACTCAAATTCAAAGAACCTATTTCCCAAATGAGTATGGTGTGGAGGCTTGAGTCCTCATAGGTGTGCTTGGTGTTGTTGCAAATGGTTTTTGTACTTGTTGTTGTCACCTGTTGAGTATTGCAGTTGATTTTATTTTATTAATCAGTATATATTACTTTCTATTTTGAGTTGGCCGATGATACTTACTCAGTACGTGTTCCTTGTACTGACCCCTACTTGTATTTTTCTCTTTGTTATTTGTGGAGTGCAGCAAACATGACATCGACCTCGACTCGTCCGCAACTCTAGCCAGTCTCCAGCATATCAGATTCCAGGGTGAGCTATTATTCCTAGCTCGGACTTGGATTCTCTCTTTCACGTCTTGATGTCTTGAAGTTCGGACATGCACCCATTTCTTTTACTTATTTTAGTTTCTTAAATACTCTTAGATTAGAAATTTGAGGATAGATGTTCTTGGTGTGATGACTTCCAGATTTTGGGGATAATAGTTTATAAACTTTAGAAGCTTGTTTATTGGTTATATTAATAGATTTTGAGTCTTCCGCATTATATTTTGTTCATTATGGTTGAAATATTGGTAAATATTGGGGTTTAGATTTGTTGGTTCGCTCACATAGTAGGATAAGTGTGGGTGCTACTCGCGGCTCATTTTGGGTCGTGACAATTTATTGTGTCATAGACTAAGTTCTAGAAAAATCTTATAATTTATAGTTAATAGAAAAGTCATGTGTAACTGTGGAGGAGGAAATTTATCACTTGAAAAAAAATATTTTAATGAAGTTTAAAAACACAATTTATAATTTTTATAATGAAATATATATGAAATGATCATATTACCCTAGATCATCCTCAACTTTTTAAATCATACTTACATCAGTTCACATATTTGGATTAATATGTTTGAAATCAATTAAAAGTACAAATTTGATTTTATATTTTAATGAAGAACTACACTTTTATAATCTAATAAACATCAGTATACTTTAAATATAAATATGTCATCCTATTCATTTTATTTGTAAAGTTACTTTTTAACATCTTTTATGATATTAAATTTTTAAAAATATTGAAATTAATTTTATTTATTCTTTAATTTCAATCTAATATATATTAATTTATCATACTTGTTTCTTTTCAGGTATATTAATTAGAGCCAAAATAAAGGTGAAAATAATTAACTATATTTTTAAGTAATGACCTTTTTATGTAAAGTAGGCATTTTTGGTAAGCATAATGAATATAAAAAATTAGAGAATTAATTAAAGCAATAGTTAAATAGAGTAATAAATAAATATCACAATAACTCATAAAAAATGTGAAGTGATAACAAAATGAGTTGACAGAAATAATATTAACCAAACATGAATCTAGAACTATTTAGTTTCTTGTTATTATTCTTGGTAGATTTTTATTAAATGAAATTACATTTTTACCGTTGATCATCATTCACTTCATATACAAAGAGATGTTTCTAAAATTATTCGTTTCTCTTGCCATTTTTCTTCATAGATTTTTGTTAGTATAAAATTACATTTTATCCTTAATCATCCTAACAACCAAAGTAAACTAGTGCTAGAAACCTATAATACTAACAACCAAAGCAAACTAGAAGTAAGAACCTATGGATGAATATCCTCTCCATTTCCCGAAGTACACACGTGGATGGAAGCCATGCAAACTAGAAGTAAGAACTTATGGATGAATATCCTCTCCATTTCCCGAAGTACACACTTGGATGGAAGCCATGTGTCATAATTAAAAACTAAAGGTGAAGATTTATTATGACACATGACTTCCATCCAAATGTGTACTTGGGGAAATGGAGATTATAAGTAATGGAGAGGAGTTAAATCTAGAACCTACCTACCCAGCAAACGGATCCGGCTCCTCTCCATTTTTCGAAGTTTCTATTTGGATTAATGACATATGACATGGGTCAAAATAAATGGCTAAAATTTAATTTTTCAAAATAAATTTCTGACCATGATTGAACTAATAAGTATATTATATATTTAGTATTAAAAATTATTATAATCTCACAATCTTAGCAACATATTATCTTATTCATAAATGTAAAAAAAAAAAGTTCTTTCTAATTACTTTTTTTTAAGTGGGATCATTTTTAATTTTCTTTTAAATATTGAACTGTTGTGAAATATAGCTAATCTTAATTATTGAAGAAATAGAAAAAAAAAGACGAAGGTGAAATAAAATAGAAAAAAATAATACTCTTCAATAGCTAATGGCTAAAAAGAAAAATTCAAGGAAAAATGCAATAAAAATATGTCACGACCCAAATCGGGGACGCGACTGGCACCCACATTTACCCTCCTATGTGAGCGAACCAACCCATCTAAACCTTAACATTTTAATACAATTATCAAAACAAGAAATGCGGAAGACTTAACTCATTAATAAAAACAATCAAAACTATTATTATTATCCCCAAAATCTGGAAGTCATCATCACAAGAACATCTATCTCAAATTTCTAAACTAAAACTGTCTAAGAAGCTAAAACAAAATACTAGCTAGTCCATGCCGGAAGTTCAGGTATCGAGACTTGAAGAAGAAGATCCAGTCCAAGCTAGACGCATTAGCTCACCCTGAATTTCCGATGAAGTGAAGACTGGCTAGATCTACTGTTGAGTTGAAGTTGACGGAACGTTTGCTGCATTACACAAATAACAAAGAAAAAACATAAAAGTAGGGGGTCAATACAACCACAGTACTGAGGAGATATCATCGGCCAACTCAAAATAGAAGATAATATATATCGAGAAATATTATAAATCAACTATAAACTCAACATGTAGCAACAACAAGTATTATAATCGTCAATAAATACCATCAAGTTCATCCATGAGGACTCAAGCCTCAATACCATACTATTTGGGGATTAAGTTTCATTAGATTGAATATATTTATCATCTTTCAAGATTCATTATCTTTCTTCCTCTTGTGTCGGTACGTGACACTCCGATCCCCTACCACTGTGTGTCGGTACGTGACACTCCGATCCCCTATATGTGTCGGAACGTGACACTCCGATCCCCTATATGTGTCGGAACGTGACACTCCGATCCCCTATATGTGTCGGTACGTGACACTCCGATCCCCTATATGTGTCCGGAACGTGACACTCCGATCCCCTATATGTGTCGGTACGTGACACTCCGATCCCCTAATTCTACGTGTCGGTTCGTGACACACCCGTCCCACTAATACTATGTGTCGGAACGTGACACTCCGATCCACTAATACTATGTGTCGGAACGTGACACTCCGATCCACTAATACTATGTGTCGGAACGTGACACTCCGATCCACTAATCTCATTATATCCGTTCATCAAGCCTTCTCTATACCAAGGCATCATCAATCCCAATCACTTTAATTCATCAAGCCTTCTTTTATACCAAGGCATTATCATTAATAAGTAGATTAAAGTTTCTTTCAAGATTTGGGATTCAATAGTTTTCATCATGCTTGTTTTATCAAAATCACATAATCATATTCATGCAAGCATACAATTAAGCGTATAGAAGACTTTATAATACTACCACACATATATCATTCGCTATTAAGAGTCTACTACGAATAACGTAAAACAACCATAACCTACCTCCACCGAAGAATTGGAATCAACAAGAAATCTCCCAAGCTTTGTTATTCTCTTCCCTCTTCGATCGATCAATACTCTCTCAATTCGTTTCTCTCTTTTCTCTCTTGTTCTTTCTCTTTTGTTTTATTCAAACCCTCTTTCCTTTACCCTAATTACATATAATTAAGTGTAAAAGAGGACAATAAAACCCACTAATTAACTTAAGGTTACCTCTTTTAACCCCCAAGTAATTAGACTTATTAATATTAACCCTCAATCTTTATAATTAAGGAAGAATAGTCCAAAACGACCCTTAAAACGTGTGGAGAAATCCTAAACTGCCTGGGATTTGCGCAACCTGCGACGGCCCGTCATGCCTGCGACGGTCCGTCACGCAGGTCGTCGTAGCCTCCCAAAATCCCCTTTTTCACCACGGAGTCTGTGACGGTCCGTCACACCTGTGACGGTCCGTCCTGCACTTCCGTCATGACGGTCAGAGACTCGTTTCTTGTACCAAATTCTCAAAAGTTGAAGTGTTTTGCAACGGGAGCTCACGACGGTTCGTCGTGGCTGTGACGGCACGTCCTGCAGGTCCGTCACAATTTACAGAGATTTGATTTTCAGTACCCAATTTCAGAATTTCAAGTATGTTGCAACGATACACCCTCGACGGGCCGTCGTGCCTATGACGGTCCGTCGTGGTGTCCGTAGTATGGCCCAGTTTTTCCAGAATAAATCTGCTGCTCAAAACGACTAAACAGGTCGTTACAATAGATACCAATTTACCCATCGTTCGTCCCCGAACGATCAGAAGAAGAAAAACAATGGCGAAAAGGAGTACCTGAATCTGTAAACAGATGTGGGTATTTTTCTTGCATATCTGCCTCCTTCTCCCAAGTAGCCTCTTCAACCGGTCGATTCTTCCATTGAACTTTGACGGATGCAATCTCTCTCGACCTCAACTTGCGAACTTCTCTATCTAATATAGCAATCAGTTCCTCTTCATAAGTCAAATTCTCATCCAACAAAACTGAATCCCAACGGATGATGTAGTTTCCATCTCCATGGTATCTTTTCAACATGGACACATGAAATACCGATGCACTCCGGACAGCCCTGGGGGCAAGGCTAATTCATAATCCACCTCCCCTACTCGCTTAAGTACCTCAAATGGACCAATGTACCTTGGACTTAACTTACCCCTTTTTCCGAACCGCATCACCCCTTTCATGGGTGAAACCTTCAACAAGACTTGTTCACCTTCCATGAACCAAGTCTCTAACCTTTCGGTCTGCATACTCCTTTTGTCTACTCTGAGCCGCCAAAAGCTTTTCTTGAATAGCTTTCACCTTCTCCATAGAATCTCTCAACAGATCAGTCCCCCAAGGTCTAACTTCAGAGGCATCAAACCAACCAATGGGAGACCTACATCTCCTCCCATACAATGCTTCAAATGGGGCCATGTCAATGCTGGAGTGATAGCTATTATTGTATGAAAACTCTGCCAAAGGTAAGAACTATCCCAATGGCCACCAAACTCTATCACACACGCACGAAGCATATCCTCCAACACTTGAATCGTTCGCTCAGACTGACCATCGGTCTGAGGATGAAATGCAGTACTAAGGTCCAACCTAGTACCTAATTCAGCATGTAATGTCCTCCAAAACTTAGAGGTAAACTGCGTACCTCTATCTGATATGATGGAGAGTGGGACTCCATGCAACCGAACAATTTCTGAGATATAGATTTTGGCTAACTTCTCTGCGTTGTAAGTCACCTTGACCGGAATGAAATGAGCGGACTTAGTTAACCTATCAACAATCACCCAAATAGAGTCATACTTACCCAATGTCTTAGGAAGACCAACCACGAAGTCCATCGCGATTCTCTCCCACTTCCATTCCGGAATGGGCATTCTCTGAAGTGTTCCTCCGGGCCTCTGGTGTTCATACTTTACTTGTTGACATTTGGACATTTGGAAACAAACTCAACAATATCTCGCTTCATTCTACTCCACCAGAAGAAGTTTGCTTTAGGTCGCGGTACATCTTGGTTGCACCAGGATGTATAGAGTATCCGGAACTATGAGCCTCTATAAGAATAGTGGTGATCAAATCATCGATGCGGGGTACACATACCCTTCCCTTAATCCTCAAAACACCTTCACCATCGATTGTTGCTTCCTTAGCCTCTCCTTGCAATACTTTATCTCGAATTCGCCTTAGTTTCTCATCATCAAACTGTTTCCCCTTAATCTGGTCAAGAAAAGAAGATTTCGCCTCCACACAAGCTAACAATCCTCCCTTCTCATTTATTTCTAACCTCATAAGGTCATTAGCCAGAATCTGCACCTCTCTAGCCAATGGGCGTCTAGAAGCTTGCAAATGAGCTAGACTTCCCATGCTTTCGGCCTTTCTACTTAGAGCAACCGCCACAACATTCGCTTTTCCCGGATGATACAAGATAGTGATGTCGTAGTCCTTCAGTAGTTCCATCCATCTCCTCTGTCTCAAGTTCAAGTCTTTCTGAGTGAATACATACTGTGCTACGATGGTCCGTATAGACCTCACACTTAACCCCATACAAATAGTGTCTCCATTGCTTTAGTGCAAATACTACCGCGGCCAACTCCAAATCATGGGTCGGATAGTTACGTTCATGCACCTTTAATTGCCTCGAAGCATAAGCAATCACATTCTTCTCTTGCATTAGCACTGCACCCAACCCAGAATAGGATGCATCACAATAAACAATGAAGTTTTTACCCTCTACTGGCAAGGTAAGGATAGGCGCGGTAGTCAACAAAGTCTTAAGCTTCTGAAAGCTTTCCTCACATTCATCTGACCATACAAATGGAACATTATGCTTCGTCAAGTTCGTCAATTGGGAAGCAATAGAAGAGAATCCCTTGACGAATCGGCGGTAGTAACTAGCTAACCCCACAAAACTCCTTATTTCTGACACATTAGTAGGTCTTACCCAATTCTTCACCGTCTCAATCTTGGATGGATCCACCATCACTCCATCCTTAGAAACTACGTGTCCCAAGAAGGACACGGAATCTAGCCAAAACTCACAATTGGAGAATTTCGCATAAAGCTTCTTCTTTCTCAACAACTCTAACACCATTCTCAAATGCTCTTCATGTTCCTTCTTACTCTTGAAGTATATCAGTATATCATCAATAAACACGATCACAAAGAGGTCCAAATATGGCTTGAAAGTCCCGTTCATCAAGCTCATGAAAGCAGCAGGGGCATTCGTAATACTAAAGGACATTACCACAAATTCATAATGCCCATACCTAGTTCGAAAAGCAGTCTTTGGCACATCCGTTGCTCGTATTTTCAATTGGTGATAACCGGATCTCAAGTCATTTTAGAGAAGACACAAGCACCTTGTAACTGATCGAACAAGTCATCAATGCGAATGGAATGGTGGGTACTTGTTCTTAATGGTTACCTTGTTCAGTTGTCTGTAGTCTATGCACATCCGAAAACTCCCATCCTTCTTCTTACAAACAAAACCGGAGCACCCTAAGGGGATGCACTTGGTATAATAAAGCCCTTGCTCAACAACTCTTGAAGTTGTGCTTTTAACTCTCTTAACTTCGCGAGAGCCATTCTATACGGGGGTATAGAAATGGGGCGAGTACCTGGTTCAAGATCAATACAGAAGTCAATATCCCTATCTGGTGGCATACCAGGAAGATCTGCAGGGAACACATCCAAAAACTCACGGACTACCGAAACTGACTCAATCGAAGGTACTTGGGTAGTGTCATCCTTAAGATGTGCCAAGAAAGCTAGACAACCCTTACTAACCATCTTCTGAGCACGGATAAAGGAGATAATACGCACCGGATTGGAAGTGTAGTCACCCTCCCACACTAACGGATCTGCCCCAGGCTTGGCTAACGTCACTGTTTTAGCATTACAATCCAAAATCGCAAAATTCGGAGAAAGACAAGTCATACCCAGAATTACATCAAAGTCACCCATTTCTAAGACAACCAAATCTACATAGTGTTACTTCCCATAAAATTTACCAAACAAGACCTATATACCTTTTCAACTATCACAGACTCACCCACCGGAGTAGAAACACGAATAGGCATGTCAAGTAATTCACAATGTAATTTTAGACCATTAGCAAATGATGAAGATACATATGAAAATGTGGATCCAGGATCAAATAATACAGATGCCATGCAATCACAAACCGAAAGATTACCTGTGATAACAGCATCAGACGCCTCCGCTTCAGATCTCCCAGGGAAAGCGTTAGCAATGGGCCCCATTATTGTCTGTCCGTTGCCCCTACCATGCTGCGTAGTAGTGGCTCCGTTTTGCCCATCACCTCTGCCGTTTTGGTGACCACCATTACCTCGACCACCACGTCCTCCAGAAAAAACGGCCTCTACCATGACCACCTCTACCTCTAGTTATTGGGGGTCTGTAACTCTGTTTTGGACAATTCCTCCTAATATGTCCAGTCTCCCCACATCCATAGCACTCTCTGGAGTCAGGCATAGGTCTCTCGGAGTAGTGTTGACCGTTCTGAGGTGGACCCCCAACTACAGTCTGTAGTGAAGACTGTATTGGTCGAACTGAGTGACCTCCGGAGTTCTGTCCTCTAGAATAAGAACCATTAAACTCACCTCCCCTTCGAAACCTTTTTGATGTCGATGTCGTGGCGAAGTCATATGGTTTCACTCCTTCCACCACCTCTTCACAAAGTCTACCACCTCTTGGAAGGATGTTGCCGTTGCCGCTATCTGTAAGGCTGAAATCCGCAATTCTGACCTCAACCCCTTCACAAAACGGCGGATCCGTTCTTGTGGACTGAAACAGAGTTGGGTGGCATATCTGGATAGTGTGCGAAATTTAGCCTCGTATGCATTAACCGTCATTCTTCCTTGCTCTAGACTCAAGAACTCAACCTTTTTTCTATCCCTCAAAGTCCTTGGGATATACTTCTCCATAAACAAGCTAGAGAATGATTCCCAAGTCATGGGTGGTGCCTCTGTTGGTTGACACTCAACATGTGAACGCCACCACATTTTGGCGTTCCCTTGAAACTGATAGCTCACGAACTCGACACCAAACCTCTCTACTATACCCATCTTGTGTAGTAGCTCATGACAATCAACCAGAAAATCGTAGGCATCCTCTGATTCTGCCCCTTAAAGACTGGAGGTTTCAATTTCAAGAACTTACTGAAAAGTTCATGTTGATCGTTTGTCATAATAGGCCCAGTAGTCAGACGTGGAAATGTGCCTATCTCCAATGTTGCATCCATGCGGGGAGCCCTAGTAGCCGCATGTCGTATCTCTGAAACCGGAGGTGTTGGTGCAGGAACCACTGGAGGTGCCTGACCCTGATCAGACAACCCGCTAAGATAACCAAGTACTTGGTTGATCATCTCTGGGGTAGGTTGGGGTGGCAATTCCTCATGTTGCACTTGTTCAGTCTCCCCTTCCTCACCCTCTCTTACCACATCCTCGGTCGGTGGAGGAGTAACTGCCCTAGTATCAGATGGGCTAGGGGCTCGTCCTCTCCCTCTAGAGGACGTCCTCCCACGACCTCTTCCACGGCCTCTTGCCGCTGTTCTTCCTCGAGCCACAGCCCCAGTGGCTGGCTCAGTCGTTTCTTGTCTTTCCGTTGTTGCTGCTGGTGTGGTCGTTGCTCTAGTTCTAACCATCTGCGAAATAGAGTGAAGATGGTCAGATACCAATTTGTATCACCTAGATACCAATTGGACTCAAGTAGTAGCACGAAAGAAGAAGAAAGAAAGAATGGAATTTTCCTAAAGTCTTATAGCCTCTCAAAGAAAAGTAAAGGCGTCCCCCTACCGTTCCTTAAGACTCTACTAGACTCGTTCTTGTGTGATAAGACCAAGAACCTAATGCTCTGATACCAAGTTTGTCACGACCCAAATCGGGGACGCGACTGGCACCCACATTTACCCTCCTATGTGAGCGAACCAACCCATCTAAACCTTAACATTTTAATACAATTATCAAACAAAGAAATGCGGAAGACTTAACTCATTAATAAAAACAATTCAAAACTATTATTATTATCCCCAAAATCTGGAAGTCATCATCACAAGAACATCTATCTCAAATTTCTAAACTAAAACTGTCTAAGAAGCTAAAACAAAATACTAGCTAGTCCATGCCGGAAGTTCAAGGCATCGAGACTTGAAGAAAAAGATCCAGTCCAAGCTAGACGCATTAGCTCACCCTGAATTTCCGATGAAGTGAAGACTGGCTAGATCTACTGTTGAGTTGAAGTTGACGGAACGTTTGCTGCATTACACAAATAACAAAGAAGAAAACATAAAAGTAGGGGGTCAGTACAACCACAAGTACTGAGTAGATATCATCGGCCAACTCAAAATAGAAGATAATATATATCGAGAAATATTATAAATCAACTATAAACTCAACATGTAGCAACAACAAGTATTATAATCGTCAATAAATACCATCAAGTTCATCCATGAGGACTCAAGCCTCAATACCATACTCATTTGGGGAATTAAGTTCATTAGATTGAATATATTTATCATCTTTCAAGATTCATTATCTTTCTTCCTCTTGTGTCGGTACGTGACACTCCGATCCCCTACCACTATGTGTCGGTACGTGACACTCCGATCCCCTATATGTGTCGGAACGTGACACTCCGATCCCCTATATGTGTCGGAAGTGACACTCCGATCCCCTATATGTGTCGGTACGTGACACTCCGATTCCCTATATGTGTCGGAACGTGACACTCCGATCCCCTATATGTGTCGGTACGTGACACTCTGATCCCCTAATTCTACGTGTGGTTCGTGACAACACCCTCCCACTAATACTATGTGTCAGAACGTGACACTCCGATCCACTAATACTATGTGTCGGAACGTGACACTCCGATCCACTAATATTATGTGTCGGAACATGACACTCCGATCCACTAATCTCATTATATCCGTTCATCAAGCCTTCTCTATACCAAGGCATCATCAATCCCAATCACTTTAATTCATCAAGCCTTCTTTTATACCAAGGCATTATCATTAATAAGTAGATTAAAGTTTCTTTCAAGATTTGGGATTCAATAGTTTTCATCATGCTTGTTTTATCAAAATCACATAATCATATTCATGCAAGCATACAATTAAGCGTATAGAAGACTTTATAATACTACCAACACATATCATTCGCTATTAAGAGTCTACTACGAATAACGTAAAACAACCATAACCTACTCCACCGAAGAATCGGAATCAACAAGAAATCTCCCAAGCTTTGTTATTCCTCTTCCATCTTCGATCGATCAATACTCTCTCAATTCGTTTCTCTCTTTTCTCTCTTGTTCTTTCCCTTTCTTTTATTCAAACCCTCTTTCCTTTACCCTAATTACAATATAATTAAGTGTAAAAGAGGACAATAAAACCCACTAATTAACTTAAGGTTACCTCTTTTAACCCCCAAGTAATTAGACTTATTAATATTAACCCTCAATCTTTATAATTAAGGAAAGAATAGTCCAAAACGACCCTTAAAACGTGTGGAGAAATCCTAAACTGCCTGGGATTTGCGCAACCTGCGACGGCCCATCGTGCCTGCGACGGTCCGTCACGCAGGTCGTCGTAGCCTCCCAAAATCCCCTTTTTCACCACGGAGTCTGTGACGGTCCGTCACACCTGTGACGGTCCGTCCTGCACTTCCGTCATGACGGTCAGAGACTCGTTTCTTGTACCAAATTCTCAAAAGTTGAAGTGTTTTGCAACGGGAGCTCACGACGGTTCGTCGTGGCTGTGACGGCACGTCCTGCAGGTCCGTCACAATTTACAGAGAGTCGATTTCAGTACCCAATTTCAGAATTTCTAAGTATGTTGCAACGATACACCCTCGACGGGCCGTCGTGCCTATGACGGTCCGTCGTGGTGTCCGTAGTATGGCCCAGTTTTTCCAGAATAAAATCTGCTGCTCAAAACAACTAAACAGGTCGTTACAAAATATTAACTTAAAAATTAAATATAATTAACGTAACATCCTAAGTAGAAAAGTTTAGGAAGCAAATTTTTCCCCCTAAATGTATGAACAAGATAATATCATAATATGTTGTTAAGATTGTGGAGTGTTATAGTAATTTTTAAAATTAAATATATAATATATTTATTAGTTAAATCTTGGTTAGAGATATACTTTAGAAATTTAAATCTTAGTCATCTATTTTAATCTACGCATGTGTTATTATTTCAAATAGAAACTTAAGAAAAATGAAGCGAAGAAAAACTTGAGAAGAGTTGAATCCCCAACAAATCTTAATTGAACATTAATAAGTAAATATTAACATAAATAACAAATTCTAAATTTCTTGTACAGTCGTTATCTACATGAAAACTAGGATTCTAAATTAGTCGTTATCTACTCTTCCATTTTGCACGTTCTAAACCTTTTCTAATCATCTTAATATTTGGGTTTGGTTGGTTGTATTAGATTTTGAAATGAAAAAAGAAAACAAAAGAGGAAGAAAATGAAATAGACTTCGAATAAATTGCAATATTATATGTGTTCCCTATATCATGTCAATATATGGTGTTATTTATTTCAACGTCACCACGTTTAATAATTACATAAGATACTAAAGTCAAATTAATAAAATTAATTTAATAAAATGAAGGAAATTATAAACAAATATTTTCTTAAAAGAAAGTATCAAACTAAAATGAAATGGAAAGGAAATAATACTTGATACTTCACCTTCCACGTTCTCTTTCCAATAGTATAAATAGAGAGGGTCGAATTGTTATTTCTTCAAATTAATACCACAAAATAACATCTATACCACAAATTGCAATGACTAGTGCCCTTTTCCCTTCACAATCTCTTTTTATGCACATAACCAATCAAAGAAGTAGTCAAGTTTCATGCGGAAGCTCTAACAAATGGGCCGTTGAAGAACATGATCTTTTAAGATCTACCTCGAGCTACAATAAAGTAATATTTTAACTTTATACAGCGATAACATAAAATATGAGAGTTCAAATTCCAACTTAAGATTGTTCTCATATATATATATATATATATATTAGTATATATATATTATTATTTTTTTTAAACTAAGAGAATGCTTATTACTTATGCAGGATGGATTTAATAGTACCAAATTTGCAGGATTAGTGAAGGATGTAAAGTACTCACTAATGACAGAAAGAAATACCAATAATCTTGTTTTAGTGGATACACTTCAACGAATGGGAATTGAATACCATTTCCAAGAAGAAATTGAATCAATTTTACATAAGGAGTATGATCAAAGTGCTTGTTTTCTCAAGTATCAAACCCCTTTTGATGTTTCACTTTGTTTCAAACTTCTGAGACAAGAAGGTTACCACGTGTCGGCAGGTAATTGGTTTTTTCAGTCCAATAATCATAATTCATTCATGGATTATTAAGTTGTACAATTAAAAAAAATAATTTAATCTGGAAAAAGAGCTTGAAATATATTTGAACTTTGATCGAAATTGTTATAGCAATCTCAAATTTTGGGCAGGACACCAATATAATTTTTAAAGTACACTATTAAATTGTGCGGGAGTAACATGTCCTATCTAAAGTTTGAGATTTTCACAGCAATTTCGATCAAAGTTTGTATATATATTTCAAACCTTTTATTCATTTGATCTATATACATCGTAAAAGTATTTCTAGTTAAGAAAATATGGAATAATTATGATCAGATGTTCCATATAGATGTCCTTGACTTTAGTCTCATCACAACTCTCAATTAGCAAAAAAATAAAAATAGAAAAATCTATGCATGCTTGGACTCATGAAGTTCTTCTTTTTTTCTTAATTGTTTAACTTGGTTTATAACAAGAATGATCATGTTATAAAAGTTAAACTCAATTGAAGTTTAAAACTCAATTAGATGTATCTATCTAATCTCCTTTTATTGTGTAAATTAAAACAGATGTATTCAAGAAATTCAAGAATAGTGATGGTTCCTTGAGGCAAGATATAAGTGGATTAATTGGTCTATATGAAGCAGCACAACTAGGTGTAGAAGGTGAACATATACTTGATGAAATTGCAAAATTCAGTAGTGACCACCTGAATGCATGTCTTGCACATAATGACTCATGTGATCAAGCTACAATTATTAAAGAAGCATTGAAGTATCCGTACCACAAAAGTTTAGCAAGTTACAAGGTGAAAAGCTTCATCAATAATTTTAAAGGAATCAATGGATGTGGAAGAACCACCTTGCAAGAATTGGCAAATATTCACTACTCTACAAAAAGAGAGATACATCAACATGAATTGATTCAAATTTCCAGGTAAATTAGTTGAATTTAAATAATAAACAATATAAAATAAAATTACTTTTTATTGTTATTTTACTATCTCAATGTACAATAGTCAATCTCAAAGGCGAATGAGAGGTTATATTTAAGTTCAACTAATAACATGAAAAATATTTCAAAGTTGTTTAAATAATGTTCCGATTGAATTTTGAAATTCTTTCTTATTATTATCAAGAATAGTGGAGTTTTGATAATTAATTTTATCTTTTAAATGATAATGGAAAAAATCTATATATTGCCAGTATATATATAAATTAAATTCATGACATATGGTTGGAATGTCAAAAACAGTTTAATTTACTAATTGCAACTTCTAATGATATATATAGGTGGTGGAAAAGTCTTGGTTTAGCTGAAGATTTGAAGCTGTTGAGAGATCAACCATTAAGATGGTATGCTTGGCCAATGGCAATGATTACGGATCCAATAATATCACAACAAAGAATTGAGATAGCAAAATGCTTCTCTTTCATTTATGTCATAGATGACATATTTGATATTTATGGAACTGTTGAAGAGTTGGCCCTCTTCACTCAAGCTATCAATAGGTACTTTACTTGAAAAAACAACCTTATTCTCAAGCTGTCAATAGGTTCTTTATTTGAGATCACCCTTATCAAAACAACCTTTACCTCAAGTTGTCAATAGGTACTTTAGACCTTCCCAATATTTTTTTTCTTCAAATCACTCCTATGAAAAGAACCTTACTTCCTCAATGATTCAAAATACAAGAAAATTCATGAGCATATATATACACATATATATATATAGTCCCAATTTTATTAAATAGACGATAAAATGAAGCAGATTTTTACTGCTAATGACTTGGAAATGCTCAAATATATCATAAAAAGAAAAAAGCAATTACCCATTAGGTGTGAGGAGATATATATTTATATTTATTAGAAATGAATTTCTTGCAATTTGAATAAAATTAAAAGTTCTTTACTCACATGTTTTAATTTCAACTTTTATACTTCAACCAACTTTATTAAATGATTTTTTTTTATTAAAAAAAATTAGAATTGGATATTTATAAAATAATAAATTTACATTTTATGACATTTTACATTTACTCTATTAATAGTTGAGGGACCATTTATGATATTTTACATTTACTCTATAGTTGAGGGACCATTTATGACATCTTAAACTTACTCCAATAGTTTAACAACCATTTATGACATTTTAAATTTACTCCGATAGTTCAACAAACATTTATGACATTTTCGTCCATAACCTAAAAGATTATTATTTTTTTCAGGTGGGAATTGGATGTCATGGTGGACTTACCAGAATACATGAGACCACCATTCAGGGCTTTTTATGACACCATCAATTCCATTGGCTACAATATCTACAAAATCTATGGACAAAACCCCACTCAAAATCTCCGTAATGCGGTATGTTTGTTAATATTGAATTGAATTTTTAATTAGACTTTTCATTCTAGAAAGTATACTTTTTTATTATTATTAAAAAAAGTGTTTTTATTCCTTAATGAAAATATTTGTAAAAGGTTATCATAAGAACATCTATTTAGTTAATTGTTTTAATTTTTTATGTATGATTTATTTTTTAATTAAGAAAACAATATTACATAAATTAAAATAGAGAAAATATGTGATAATGTAAATATTTTATTTTGTAGGAAGAACATATACAATTTGTAACACATAATCATTAATTTGTGATTTCAGTGGGAAAATTTATGCAACGCATTTTTAAAAGAAGCAAAATGGTTTGCCTCTGGAGAGTTACCAACAACACATGAGTACCTGAAGAATGGAGTCGTTAGTTCTGGAGTTCATGTGATCTTAACTCACATGTTCTTTTCACTTGGTTTTGGTCTAACCAATCAAAATTCTATGAATTTGGAAGATACATCAGACATGGCCTCTTCTGTGGCTACCATATTTCGCCTATGGAATGATATTGGAAGTGCAAAGGTAATTTTATAGATAAACATATTTTAATTTTAAATTTTCATTCTATCCTTTATGACATGATTTTCTGTCGTACAAATATATGAGATATTGAAAGTGCAAAGATAATTTTATAGATAAACATATTTTAATTTTAAATTTTTATTCTATTCTTTATGACTTGATTTTCAATCATATTTATGTGATACATTTAAGTTTCAAATTAAAAAATAGAACTTTTTGGAATCTTGACAAGGTACAATTTTACTGATTGCAAAACAGAAATTGTTCCTCTCCAAAAGTACCTACTTTACAAGAAATATTTTAAGACTAAGAAAATTTTGAAAGTTTATTCAATTAAATTATAATTGCAAGTTTCAAAAAAAAATTATTTATATACTTCATGCATAATCAGACAACTTCACATAACTTAAAATTAAACAACGACAACAAGAATTTCACTGATACAAAATTAATAGTTCCACTGGAAAATGTCTGGTGACCAATTTCGCTGATACTTTAGTTGAATCAGTGAGAAAAAAAAACAGTAATATTTTATACGAAAAAAGTTAAAAAGTATTTCACTATCTCAGTGAGAATTTGTTATGCACCATATATTTCTTTTTCAATGAACTGATTTGATAAAAAATGAATGAAAAAGTCATGTTCAATAATACAAATTTGTTGGGAATTAAACACACAACACACACCCAAATAATCTAGAAAAAAGAGAAACGGAACACAAACGGGACAACAAGAATTTAACGTGGTTCGGTTTCCCTACTCCCGACTGTAACAGGAGGATTTTTATTTCACTTTGTGCTCCTTAAGAATTACAAATACAAGGATCATATTTATAGGAAAACCAAATGGTTAACCTAGGGTTTCAGTAATGGGTCGGGCTGGGCTCACAAGCCTCCACAAAGCCCAACAATCTCCCACTTGGAGGCTTGAAGAATTTCAACTGTCATCCACTTAGAACATTTGTATGTCTAGTAATCTTTTTCAACTCTCTCTTGCTACAGCGGTCTTCTCATCAGTCAACTGAAAGGCCCGTTGAAGCTCCCGAAGCTTCAACACATCAGTCACGGCTGAAACTGCCCTTGACTCATCCTCGGTCCCTACCGGCTCCCACTTGAGACACGAACTGCCGGATCCTAGAACCCCTGAGAACAAACACTCTCCATACTCAGCAAGAATTTTCTGGAGACGTATCAACAGCTGAATATTGGTTCTCTTGACCCACTGTCTTCTAGGAGCCTTGGCTGAAGCACGGCCGGTGCTCCCACTGCCACAAACGCCTCTGACTGGTCTTCCTGAACCTTTCCTTGCTCGTTCATCCTGAATCTGACCTGTGGGTCTGGGTTTCTTTCTTGCAAAGACAACCTTCTTCTGTCCACGAGATTCTGTGAACCGGACTTTGTTTTTCTTCTGAACTGGGACGGTCACTCCCTCAGACGGTAATCCGACAATATACAACGATCCTCTTTTTGTTCCACGAGCCATGACAAGATTGCCCCTCACGACCTTCCACTGCCTATTTCCGAACTTCACATGATGTCCCTGTTCATCCAACTGCCTAACAGAAATCAAACTTTTCGTCAAGCTTGGAACAACTCTGACATCCTTCAAGGTCCAGAAACCGACTGGCGTCTTCAGCACCATGTCACCTATGCCCCAACATCAAGAGCTCTATCGTCTGCAAGCCTTACCTTTCCAAAGTCTCAATAACCAGATTCTGCAATGCTTCACTGCGTGGGTTAGGTTAGCGTGAAAAGAAGCACCAGAATCCATGACCCAGGAATCCACATTGCTCTCCGCGCAACAGATAAACAAATCCTCGTTGCCGCTGCGTTCTGCAATGTTGACTTGTTTGTCTTTCTGGCATTGATCCTGAAATGCCCCACCTCCTTGCAGTTCCAACATGTTACACCTGAGCCATCCCGAGCCTTCGACTGACTCCTTCTTCGGTTCCTGCTCCCACTACCTCTGTTATTTCCTCTGCCTCTGACGACGTTTAGCATATGACCTGATGATTCTCCAGAACTCCTTCTTCTGACATCCTCGCCAAGAACGAGATCACTAATCTTCTCAAAGGTGATCCATTAGGTCCCACTGAACTGGCAACTGCTGTAACCGTTCCGGACCAACTGTCAGGCAATGATGATAACAGTAGTAAAAACTTGAACTTCATCATCGAAACTTAATTCAAACTGACAAAGTCTGGCTAAGATCGAATTCAATGAGTTGATGTGCTCGGTAACTGAACTGCCTTCCTTCATCTTTGTGTTCACCAACTCTTCTAATCAGAAAAATTTTGTTTGCTGCAGATGGCTTCTCGTACATGTTAGACAAGGCTTCCAAGATGCCTTTCGCTGTCTTCTCCTTAAGAATGTTGAACGCAACATTCTTGGTCAACGAGAGTCGGATAACTGACATAGCTTTCCGATCCAAAACTGCCCACTCTGCATCAGACAATTTTCCTTGCTTGTCACCCAACACTACGTCCAAATCTTTCTGAACCAGCAAATCTTCAATCTGCATCTTCCACCAACTGAAATCTGTACCATCGAACTTCTCAATTCGGAACTTCCCATCTTCTGCCATCTCAAAGGACTTCGACAATTCCTTAACGGCGTCTACAGACAGCGGGCGGCGATTTGGACGATGCTCACGATCTGAACGCTCGCGGCTGGATCTGAGGCTCCTCGACGCGGCGGCCACTGGACGGCAGCGGCGTTCTTGCCTCGCTATGCTGCGCGGCTTTCTCCCTCGCTGGGCTACGATCTGCGGTAGATCTCCTTCGATCTGGGCTGCCTGGTTCGCGGCGGCTGCTGCTCGCGAATGGCGGTCCAGATCCTCGGCGTCTTGCACGGCTGTAGCTTGCGAACGGCGGCGGCACACTCCTTCCCGACACCACAGTTCTTCACACAAGAACCCTAGGTGACAATTTCTCAAGTTTGTGTTTTACAGTGTTGTTGAAACCTCGCTCTGATACCAATTGTTGGGAATAATTAAACACACAACACACACAAATAATCTAGAAAAAAGAGAAACGGAACACAAACGGGACACACAAGAATTTAACGTGGTTCAGTTTCCCTACTCCACGACTGTAACAGGAGGATTTTTATTTCACTTGTGCTCCTTAAGAATTACAAATACAAGGATCATATTTATAGGAAAGCCAAATGGTTAACCTAGGGTTTCAGTAATGGGTCGGGCCGGCTCACACAAGCCTCCACAAAACCCACAAAATTACCCACTGAATCACAGTAGAAAAAACATCATTTCTAATAGTGTTTGTAGCTGAATTAATTTTGTTAAGTTTGTAATTTTAACATAGTGTTTAGTGGACAATAACATGAGTGCAGGATGAGAATCAAGAAGGAAATGATGGCTCTTACCTAGAATGCTACTTGAAGGAACAAAAAGATGGTTCTATGGAATTGGCAAGAGATATGTAGTTAAGCTAATAGAAAATGAGTGGAAGAAACTTAACAAGGAATCTCTTCATCTAATGAGTCAACCTAACTTAAGATCATTTTCAAAAATTTCTCTTAATTTTGCAAGAATGATACCTCATGTATGATTATGATGATAATCAATCTCTTCCTATCCTTCAAGAATATATTAAGTCTATGTTGTATGATGATTTATCAAGTGAGTAAAGTGTGGAGTTCTTTGGTTAGAGATCATCGATATATCATATAAATAATGTAGAAGTATCTACTCCATCTGTCCTATATATGTACTGTAATTCCTTTTTGTTTATGTATATGAAAAGAGTGATATATATTCAAAGCTCTATAACAATCTTGTTTGTTTAGATATTTCTTTATCTTTTTATGCTTTTATATTCGATTAATTGTTATGCACTTATAATAACCTTTGATATGTAAATTCTATTTACTATTATATATCTAAATTATTCAAAAAGTAATATTTTGCATTTTTAATCTTATGCAAGAAAAAGATTATTTTTAAATTTTTCGAATTAAATTTTTTATAAAGATTAGTATAAAATATTGTTAAGAAATCACTTATTTCTTACTAGATAAGAGTTTTTTGTGTAAATGAAATATAACATATATGTGCATGTTATAAATATGTTTATGTTGATCTCTATAACTTCAAGATGTAGTTACACCGTTATGTATAATAAATCCCACACCTCCATAACTTTTCCCTCGGTATTACTCTACTAATTTGTGGGTAGGTTGCAAGTGTAACCATATAAATAAAAATATTTTTCTAAAGATTGTATATAAATATTTTTTAAAGTTATATTATGTATTAAAATAGAAAATACAAATTACATATTTTTAAAATTGATAAGTATCTAATTAGGAAGATGATTATCTTTATAAAATTTATATCTTGAAGGTAGGTCATTTAATACTCTAGTTTTTCTTTAGTTTTTTATATTTACTTTAAAAAAATTATAAAGAGGTTGTGCCGACAATCAATTATTTGATAGGAATATCAACAATTACCAACATTACTAATTAATCAAACTTTTACGAGATATGTTATTTACGATAAAAAGTAAATTAAAGTTATATCAATCTAGCCATGTAATCTTATAAAGTAAAATAACTAACTAAAGTACAACTACAATATTTTAATGAGAAAGTGAAACTAATGAAATGTACGAAAAAGCAGTAATACGTAGAGATTTTTACCGCACATATTAAGCTCTAGCAAGTAAATTAAATAATAAGTGACATGAGTATATTCATCAACTAAACAAACTAATGATCCACTACATTAAGAAATTTCTTTGACGAATCCAATAATATTCATAGCGTATTTTAATAGACTTTAACTTTGCCATTGATTAAAAAAACTGCTCAGAGAAATGATATATTCTTCTTTAGAGTCCATAAAATGGAGAGGGGGACTAGAAGGAAATGAATGCTATTCTTGGCTTGTATAATACTTCCACTTTAAATAATTAATTAGTCTCTTTACTTTCTTTTCAAGTATTTATCATTGAAAATAACATATACTCTCTCCTTCCCATTTTATATGTCACTATTTTACTTTGTACTTACATTAAAAAATGATGTAACTTTACTCTTCTACCCTTATATAATTATTTTGGAACGCAAGTTTTCAATCAATGAATATGAATTAATTTATTTTGAGTACGTAACTAATTTAACCAATGAACATAAATCACTAATTTATCTTTTTTCAGTTTGTCAAATATATATTTTTAAAAGCTAATAACTCACAAGGGTAAAAAAAAAGGAAGAATATGATAATTTTTGCATTAATTTTATGAAATAACAAGTATTACGAACTAACTATTTATAGAAATAGACGACATATATAATGAAACGGAGTGAGTATTAACTATGAGATTCAATGTATTGAAATCTAGAACTCTTAAGATTCTAGCAATGTAAAAGTAATGCTACTATATTTTGGTCAATGTACAACTTAAATCTCTACCTAATTGCTTTCATCAACTAACGTTTGTCTCTCCTTTTTTTTTTAACCTTTAGATTATTTAATTTTCATAAATGTTCAAATATTCTCAATTCATTCATAATAATTAATATCTGATAATGTAAATATATTTTTTTGTACGAAGAATATATATATTTTGTAACACACAATCATTAATTTGTGATTTCAGTGGAAAAATTTATGCAATGTGATTTCAGTGGAAAAATTTATGCAATACATTTTTTAAAAAAAGCAAAATGGTTTGCCTCTGGGGAATTACCAACACATAAGTACCTGAAGAATGGAATTGTTAATTCTGGAGTTCATGTGGTCTTAGCTCACATGTTCTTTTTATTAGGTTTTGATTTAACCAATGAAAACTCTATCAATTTGGAAGATACATCAGTCATGGCCTCTTCTGTGGCTACCATATTTCGCCTATGGGATGATCTTGGAAGTGCAAAGGTTATAACAAATAACATCTTTTTATAGATAAATATATTTTAATTTTAAATGTTCATTTGATCATTTATATTAACAATCATAATTAAAGCATGTTTATTAATTATTTCAATTAGTTAGTTAGTTTCCATTTTAATGTTAAGTGATGTCATAGTTAGTTACATAACAACCTAGTTAGTTGGTTAGATATTTTTTCTTTCTCTAACAGATTGATTGATTCATCCAAGTCACATGTATATAAACATCTCATGAGTAATGAATGAAGTAACAATCTTTCTATAAAATACAATCTCAAATCTGCATTGTTTTTCCTCTCAATTTCCAGTTGAAGATCTTCATATCCTCGTCCATGGCTGCTCCCATATTGCTTGTAGACTTTTAATATGGTATCAGAGCAACGGTTAATTGCTTTCTTCTTCGTCTTCTGTTTATTTTTGTTTTGATTGATTTCCTCAATCGATAACAAGGTCTGAAGTTTCTGTGTTGATTCAGATTTTTTTTTATCACAGACTTCTATTCAGAGTTCCATCTCTGTTTCCTTTCCTTTTCCTTGTCGAACAATTCAAAATAAGCTTTGTTGTGTACATTCATGGCTATCGAAAACAATACATCCACATCTGAGGGAACTAACACCTCTGGAGTGATACTAATGGTGTTTTGTATGTGCATCCCTCAGACAATCCAGGAATGATACTTGTCCCTGATTAGTTTGATGGAGCAGGATATAGATCTTGGAGAAGAGGTTTCATGAGGGCCTTATCAGTGAAAGATAAGTTGAGTTTCATTGATGGAAGTTGTGAGAAACCAAATGCTAATTCACCTCAATTACGTCAATGGCAGAGGTGTGATGACATGGTAACATCTTGGATTCTGAACTCATTAATCAAAGAAGTTTCAGATAGTGTGGAATATGTAAACAATTCTGCTGAACTTTGGAAGGAGTTGGAAGATAGGTATGATCAAACCAATGGAGCAAAATTGTACCAAACCCAAAAGGAGATCAATGAGCTCACACAAGGAGTTTTAGACATCACTGTCTATTACACAAGAATGAAGAAGCTGTGAAAAGAGTTGAATACTTTGAATGTGAAAAATCATTGTAGTTGTGTTTGTGTATGTGGTGCAAAGGATGGTATGCACAAGGCTGAACAAGATAGACGTTTAATTCAGTTCCTTATGGGATTAAATGAAGTATACACAGTGATAAGAGGAAATATCCTCATGATGAATCCACTCCCTTCCATGGGTCAGGCTTTCTCATTGTTGATCCAAGAAGAAAAACAAAGAGAGTTTAAGCCTATTGGTCGAATGTCTACAGATTCAGTTTCTTTGAATGTTAAAGTTGTTGATAACAAAGGTCATGGAGGAAGAATTTTCAGAACAAATTTTCAAGGAAACAATTATGCAAATGGTTATGGAAATCATAGTGATGGAAACAACAGTTCAGGAGGAAATTATTATCCAAGTAGTAACAACAGCAGAAATGCCATAGTGTGTGACTATTGTAAAAGGACTGGGCATATAAAGGATAAGTGTTACAAGTTGCATGTGTATCCTCAAAACAGTAACAATCAAAATTATAGACCAGGAAATAACAATGGTGGCCAGAGTTTTAGACAACAAAGCTCAAATTACAAAGGAAAGAGAGTGGTAGCAAATGTACATGGTACTGTAAGTGATATGGTGTCTGCTAATGGAGAGGAACAATCACAATCACAAGGTGACAATTTACAGAATGTTAACTTCACGAAGGAACAATATGGACAGATCATGAACCTATTGCAACATTTCCAGAATGAGAATATGGGAGAAGATGCCGATACTAATAATGCTTCTGGTATGACTGATGGATCAATGAATTTTGCAGGTATTGTGGTTTGTTCTTCCTCTACTGTTTTTGACAATCCTTCATGCAAATGTTTTGAATCAAGTGCTAATTTGTGGATCATTGACTCAGGAGCATCAAACCACATAAATTTTAGTAGAAATCTCTAATCAATATCAGAACCTTACCTTTTCCTATACTAGTTTCCCTTCCAAATAGATACAAAGTCAAAGTAACAGAGTTTGGAGATGTACCAATCACATCTAGCATCATTTACATCAAGTTTTATATGTGCCTTCTTTTAAGTATAATCTAGTTTCAGTTCATTCCCTAACCACTACCATGAAATGCATAGTCATGTTCACTAATGCATTGTGTCTGTTGCAGGCCCCTTTAGTGAAGAGGCCTCAGGTTCGTGGTAATTGTAGAGATGAGCTTTACTTCTTATGCACAAAATGCTTGAATACCTCTAATAGAATCAATACATGTCAAATATGTTGTTGTTTTCCTAATAATAGTCTGTTTCTAGTTTCATTAAAGATAAAACATGTACTTGTTTTTCTGCAAATTCTTGTCCTCCAGATCAATAAAAAGTACCTGTTTCTAATTCTGTTCCTCTTAAGTGTAAACCTTCTTCTAATAATGTTGATGTTCTGGCTAATCACAACTCTTGTAGTACTGCTGGAGATAATGTAGATTTACTGTGGCACAATAGACTTGGCACAGTAAATCTACAGTAAATCTAGTTACATAACAATAGAAATAATCTAATTAATAATCTAGTTAGTTGGTTAGATATTTTTTCTTTCTCTAACAGATTGATTGATTCATCCAAGTCACATGTATATAAACATCTCATGAGTAATGAATGAAGTAACAATCTTTCTATAAAATACAATCTCAAATCTGCATTGTTTTTCCTCTCAATTCCCAGTTGAAGAGCTTCATATCCTCGTCCATGGCTGCTCCCATATTGCTTGTAGACTTTTAATAATTTATAACATGATTTTCAGTCACATATTCATATATGTGATATATTTTGGCTACTAGGTTAAAAATATATCTTTTCACAAACATTTTTGAAATCTTGACAAAGCACAATTCCTGAGTTGCCGAACACAAATTGTTCCTCTCCTATAGTACGTACTGTACAAAAAATACTTTTAAGACTAAGAAATTTTTGAAGTTTATCCAATTAAATTATTAGATTACAAGTTTAAAAAAAAAAATTATTCATAAACTTCATGTACAATCAATAACTTCACATAAGTTAAAATTAGGGTAAAAACATAAATATACAATATAAAGACCTTAATTACCACTATATTACATTAGTTTTAATTTTCATCAATATAGCAATACCTTTTTTTTATAAAAAAAAAACAAAAATAATATTAATTAATTTAAAAAGGTAATATGGAGACCTGATTAGCCACGATTTCCCCATTAAAAATAGAAAACAACATTACCCAAAAATGTTACAGGTATAAGGCACTATTTAATTTCTCCTATTTTTATATTTACTTTCCACATATATTCCCTTTGTCCTCATTTACTTGTCCAATTTTCTCTTTTAGTTAATCCTATTTTATTGTCCGTTTTATCAAATCAAGAAAGGACAAAAAAAAATTCTATTATACCCTCATTTAAACTTCTTGAAAATTTCTAAGTTTTAATCATACTTTTTGAAAACATAATTAATAAGGGTAAAATTGTAATTTCTCTATGCTAATTATTGTTATTTTAATGTGTCATTTCTAAACTGGACAACTAAATAGGGACAAAGGTCAGGGGCGGACCCACATGGTGTCCGCCGGGTGCTCGAGCACCCATTAACTTCGTTGCGAAATATATATATCTATGTAGAAATCGATAGGTATTTGTATAAAATTAAGATAGAGCACCCAATGAATAAATCATATAGTTGGCCCAATGGTTCTAGGATGGGTACTTAAGACTCTTTTAATGTTGTTGTACCAAGGTTCAAATTTCATTGTTAACACATATTTTTTATAGTTTCACTTCAGAGCACCCACAATCTTAAAATCCTAGATCCGCCACTGACAAAGGTAGTATTATTTCCCTATCATCAAACTACATAATTTTACCAAAACAAAACACTCTACCTCCTCTATTCTTAAAGATTTTTTTCAATCATTGATATGAACATGGTTTCAATTCTAATTCAACACAATGGACAGTAAAATGCAACTAAAATGCAACAAGTATGTGTGAAAAAAGTATAGAAGAATTGATGATTAATTTAAATATCGTATTTAATTTATTAGGTATTCCTTTTTGTGATTTCTATTTTTGAATCTGGCAATAATAGTATTTTGTTTGATGGCGTTGGCGTATTTGATATGGTGTAAATATACACCAAATTTGTTTGGTGTATGTGTATTTGTTACCACAGCGGAATTGGTGAGTGCTTTACAAAATGAAATTAAAATTTTTGGTTACTTTGTACGTGATTCTTGTTCAAAATTTAATTATATTAGTCATGTGTATGATGGTGTAATTAATATATTTTAGATATTTAAGCTTTTTTTTGGGTATGTGTTAAGTGTATTTCATTAATTTTAGATAATTTATATAGAAAACACACACAGACCATAAGCTTGGTGTATGCGCACTTGTTTGTGTTATAGGTTGTTAAATTTCTTGGTAGTTTGTACTATGTGAGATTTTTGGTTAGATTAACTGTTTGAAATGTATGTGTTCACTTACTTAGATGAGATCAGGTTCTCACATCAGAAATACATAATAAATAGAGAACAATTGCAGAAAGTAAAGATGACAATCACTTTTAAGTGGAAACCTCCTTGCTCAAGGGAGGAAAACCACGACATGTTCTCAACAGAACTTTTCAAAACCATTTTCAGTAATCTTCAACAAGCAAAAGGAAAATTCGGTCACAAAACAAGAGATTAACCTATTAATCTCCACGCCGAGCATGAGCAGATACAACATTGCTCACTATACTAATCCTAGCTGATTAATATAGACTTAAAGTAGAAGCCTAAGTTACCCGTAACCCAAGCCCTCACAAAGATTCACCCAAGGTTGAAACATTTCTCACAGTTGAAATGAATCCTACAATATAAGAATAATTACAAGCAAACAAAATACAACAAACACAAAAAGCAATAAATGCATTCGACCGATTCCCTTGTTGTTCTTAGAGCTTGAAGAATGTTTCCTTTTTTTTGTTGTGTGAATGAGTTGTTGTTTGTTTGATTTATACCATGAAGAGTTATTATCCATCAAACAAACAACCTCGTCTCTCCTTATTGGTGAAGTACTCTACTGCTTCACCAACTTTCTGATGCAGGTAACTTTTACAGTTTTCCATCACTTTTGACAACTGGAAGAGTTTCATACTATGTAGAAGAGTAGGTCCCTGCACTTGAGAGGAGATCTTCAAAACATCTTGAAGCGCTAAACTCCTATCAATTTTCCCCTTTTTGATGATGACAGACAACCTTCATAGCTTCCTCACACATTCATTCAACAACATAGATAACTTCCTCGTTAAGCGATATTTCCCTCTTTATCGATGTAATCCCCATTAAGCTATGTTTTACAACCATACAGAACCTGCATCAATACACAATACATAATATACTCGTTTTTTGACATCATTGAAAAGGAGAGACATTACACATACGCGAGTTATAACACTAGGCAACATGAGAATTCAAGTCTATGGCCATACAGAACATGCATATGAAAGCATAAAGAGATAATAAAAACACGCATAGACATAGACATACAAACAAAAAGAGACCAAAATACTATCCACTGAAATTTGTCCAAAACATCAAGCCATAGGAGTGGAGTACAGACGGATAAAATAAGACAACAAGACACATTTAGGACGAAGGGGGAGGAGGGGTAAAGGTACGCATAAGCAGAAGCAATCTCTCATTGGCATCCTCATGAGCTTTGATGAGTTGCTTATGAAGTGCCTAGATTTACTCACTGAGTGAAGCATTTTTGGCTTTCAACAGATCATTCTCAGCCCTCAGCTTGCTTAACACTTCATCATTACCCTAACTGGTACCAGGTCCGCCTGAGATCACTTTCTGCAGCTCAGACTTAAGAGTGGAAACTTCAACCTCCTTGGCATTCAAAATAGTAGTGAGGTCATCCACTTCTCGTTTTAGAGTTGCCTACTGCTCAAGAACCACTGGAACATGAGAACGACCTAAAGTGTCCCCTTCAATGCATTCACACTCTAGCTAGGTAGCCTTGGTGAACATTTGTTTAGTGGTACCAGATACCTCGACTCCTGAGGGTACTTCAAAATGATTGAACACAAAGTTCAGAAGATACCCATAGGGAATCCCATGTTTGGCCTTAATCCAAGTCATAACCCTGTCCATATGTTAAAGCATGATAGAAGGAATATTTATTTTCTCAAGACCAAATTTTTTTTTATAAGAAACAATCTCAGCAGAAGCCATTGTACACTTTTCCGTTCTAGGAACTATCACCTTATTGAAAAATTCAAAAGCCAACTGAAACTCACCTTTGAGATATTTTTTAGGCAGTCAGCCCTTTTAACATCACCACATTTTGTGGCATGCTTGGTGAATGCTTCAGATGGCTTGGACCCTTCGATAGATCTAACTCTAGAAACATGTACTCCTACAATGATCCCTAAAGTTTCCTCATTTTAGATCATATTTACCCATTTGATAACAGTTGTAATTCCCCCATCCTCAAACAATTTCATTTTATAGTAGAACTCGAACCTCAGGTTTATGCAAGTATAGGGAAAGGGGTTCAAATAGAAGGCTCACTCTTATATGTAACAGCTTCAGCTAGTGCTACCATACCAACTTAATCAGTATGTTTGAGGCAAACACTATTCAATTCAGCATCTTTTGGAGTCCCATCTATTCAATTCTTTCCTCCCTTGTCATTTCTGGTTCTTCACTTACATTCTAAACCCTGAGACCAAGTCCTTTTATGAGTTGAACCTCCACATTCCTTTTGACTTGAGATTTCCCTTTGGAGCCTTGTTCGTTTTTGTCGGAGATCTGTTTTTTTTTCTTCTGATTTCCTTGGGATTTTACAGTCTCATCCTTTGCTTCCCGATGATGTTTTGCCACATAATTGGTAAATTTTAGATTAAGTTTCACTGTCATCAATACGAACAAGGTAGAAGCTTGCTCTTTTGTAGAACTCCTTGTTTCCTTTGACGCTTTATCCTATCAGTTTGTGCTGCATTTTGCCCACTATGGCACTACTAGCACCTTTAGTGACACTTCTTGTCCCATATTTCTCTTGCTTCATTTCACATCTGATTTGGCCAATTTCCTTTCCCTTTATGTTTCTTTCTTCTTCACTATCAACACGTGTATGCCTAGCATTATCAAGAGTGACCGTGACAACGTTTCATTTAGGACATTCAACTTGTGAATATTTTACCCCTTGTGCCTTGATTTTCCATCTCAAGGGTATTTTTCTCTCTACTCCCCATCTGTATCAACATCAAAAGACTAGGGATTTTTTTCAAATGGGTTAACTTGTAAAGGGCACTGCTCAGGAGACCTAAAAACTTCACTCAGTAGTAATGACTCGCTGAGAGTCACCTATAAGCGAGGAAAAACTATGAATTGCCACCAATTCAGCCCCATCTCTGAGAATAATCTCCCTCAAAGAGTCCTCAGACATAGTGGACGACACCGCCATGGACGCACCTTCGATATCTTCAAACACTAGTTCAAAAACTAGGTTATTCCACATATTATGCTTTAGTGGTTTGAGAATCTCCCTCATATAGAACTAATGTTGGAGAACAGGGCATTCCACCCATTATTGGCAAAGTAGAACCATCTTCAACTTCAGTCACAGGTATGTTAGACATATCCTGAGTTCCATCTCCACACAGGGGAGTTAATGGTGCCTCTTCTAAAACGAGAGTAGTAGAGAAATTGAATGAACTAGGGTTTTTGATTTTGGGGAGATGGTTCTTTTTAAAGAAGAGTTAGATTTAGGACTGTGACAAGAAGCAGAAGAATCAGTAAGATTTCTTAGAACGATATAGAATATTGTGCAAAAGGAGTAATAAGGAAGATTTGATGATTTTTTGAAGAGAAAGAGTGGTATTTGAAAAGAGAGGGGTATCGGGTCCTTAATAGTGCTGACGATTTATTTAAAAGTGAAAGTACCTCATAAAATGACACGAGAACGGGATGAAGACATGCGGCAGTGATGTTGACAATTGACAACTTTGTGTGATGGAATCATGTTTTCAGTATTCATACCATGAGCGTATACATGTATTAAGGTACAAGGATTGAATTCTCAAGTAGCCAGTATTAATACCAAGCATAGATACATGTCATCCTAAGCATAGTCATGTAGGAGATTCTTGAGTAGCCATGTCTAAAAATTACGTGATCTTGTGCTTTCCCAATTTAAGAATATTTTTATAGAAGCTTTCTTTACTCAGGGGCTTTGTAAAGATATCTTCTAACTGATCTTCAGTGTTACAAAACTTCATCACTACATTCATCTTCTCAACATTATCCCTCAAGAAATGGTGTCTCACGTCTATATGCTTTGTCCTCTCGGGTTGAACGGGATTCTTGGCCATATTCATGGCACTGGTGTAGTCTCACAAGCGAGGAATGTTATGTGTAAGTACACCAAAATATTTCAATTGTTGTTTGATCAACAGAAATTGTGCACAAACATGAGGCAACAATAACATATTCTTCCTCAGTCGTAGACAAAACTACAATATTTTGCTTCATAATTCACCAAGAGTTCAGTGTTGACCCCAAAAAGTGGTGTCAATCAGGATGTGATTTTCCTATCAACCAAGAAGCCTGCATCTCAGAAGGATTATTATTATTATTATATTATTAGGATATTATTATTATTAGTATTATTAGGATTAGGATTAGGGATTATTAGGAGGAGGAGGGAGGAGGATTATAGGAGGAGGTGAGGGAGGATAGGAGGAGGAGTGATTTAGGAGTATTAGTATTAGATTATTAGGACGATTACTAGTATTAGGATGTATTATTACTAGGATTATTATTATTACGATATTAGTAGGAGTAGTATTACAGCATATCATCATCATCATCATCATCATCATCATCATGGCATCGCATCGTCATCGGCATCGTCATCGTCATCGTCAGTCATCGTCATCGTCATCGTCATCGTCATCGTCATCGTCATCGTCATCGGTCATCGTCATCGTCATCGATCGCATCGTCATCGTCATCAGCAGCAGCAGCATCATCAGCAGCAGCAGCGCAGCAGCAGATCAGCAGAGCATCAGGCAGGATTAGAGGAGGAGGACTTAGGAGGAGGAGGAGGAGGACGAGGAGGACGAGGAGAGACGAGGAGGACGAGGAGGAGGAGGACGAGGAGGAGGAGGAGGACTATTATTATTATTAGGAGAGGAGGATTAGGATTAGGATTACAGCTAGGAGTAGTTATTAGGAGGATTAGGATTAGGGGGGAGGAGGTATTTAGGAGGAGGATTAGATGAAGATTGAAGAGGAGTAGGAATATTAATGATGAGAGGTTTTGAGGAGGAGATTATTAGGAGTAGTAGGAGGATGATTAGGAGTATTACTATTATTATTACTATTATTATGACTATTATTATTACGATTATTATTATTATTATTATTATCATATTATTATTATTATATTAGTATTATTATTATCATTAGTATTATTATTATTATTATTATTATTATTATTATTATTATTGATTATTATTATTATATTATTATTATTATTATTCATCTTAACGGGGAGTTACAATACCACATGCTCGCTATCATTGATATTTAAAACTTACCACCATCTCGAAACCAAGTCAAAACTTGTGATAAAAGATTTAAGAACTATAATAAGAACATCGTACAAAATTATGAAGCTAGCATAGATATAAAAATTATCTTAGCCGGCCATGTAGGCGGCAAAAAAAGCTAATAATAAAAATAAGAAAAGGAAATACATTCGAAATAATTCTTCAAACCAAATATTATTATTGCACACTAGAAAGTTTTTTACAATAAGAGAGAAGAGAGAGAAATAAAAACTTAATTCCTAAACTTCGGAAGTCCTGCTTCTCAAATGAGAATAGGGCTTCTTTTATAGACAAAGGAAAGTAAAATGGACCCCTAAAGTGGGGTCCTACAATAATAATGGGACCAAAGTGGGTCCTACAATGTTTTAAACTATTTTAACAGTAATATATATATTGTTGTTGATAAGAATGAATCCAGTCTGAGTCGGAATCAAATCATATCTTATCTTTTCCCTTTACTTTTTTTAATTATCGTGCTCTCCTGATTTTTAATTGAGGCTAGGAAATCTTCCACTTTGTTAATTTGAATCTCCATTAATTCAATATCTTGTTCCATTGATTGTGCATCAGCGGTATTACCACTATGCCCACTCTTCATTGATGTATCTAATTTGTCGAAGTCTGATATACTTTGCAATAAGTTTTTTCTTGACTTCTTCCAGATAGTCATTAATCATTTCTTGTTTATTTCCATCTGAATGGAAATCCTTCTTGCAATATGTTTAATGGAGCCCTCCGCCAACTATTCCTTTTTGTGGAGAGTCATGATATGCTTGAATAGTCTTAGTGATATGATCAATGAGTTCTTGGCCATATATTTGAACAGTTGTAGGGATCATCCCTATTTAGTTTATCCCAGAAATTATGAAAATACTTTCGGTATAAACATGGAATATTCTCATCCGGGTAAACCCACTTCTGGTACCCATTTATGAATCCAGGGTATAGAAAATTCAATGAAGAAATACATCTGATCAATTTGTTCTATGTTTGGAACATGATCTTGTAAATATAAATTCATCAAAAAGGGTGAAATCTTCACCCATTGCTTATATAAAGTCAAAAAATTATAAGGTAAATTTTTTTTAGTCGGCCCATGGAGCGCCCACCAGTTTATAAACCAATTTGGCAAGTTTTGAGTAAAAACTTTTGCACAGATTTTTAAAAACCAAGTGTGCTTAAGTTTTTCATTATAATATAAAAAAAAATCTTATGGAAAGCTTGGATATAATCCCAATAAGTACAGTTCATATTTACTTTATTAACAGGAACAATTTTTTCCTGCATCGTGGATATTCCCCATTCTTCCATTGATATGATCTGTTTAATAGTGATCTTTGAGAAGTTAAAAATTCTAATTATATTCTGAGGTTTTTGTTCTGAGGTGAAGTGCTGAAATTCCGCACTTCCTGTATGACTTAGAATGGCCTCATAATATGATCAAGTCTTATATGATTCTCCAGGGAAATATAATCCTTTGTTAAATACCTTTGGAGTATCTTCCAAGGCTCATTACTTCTCTGAATATCAGAGTTTCCAAAGAAATATAATCTCTTTTTTGGGTGCTTCTTCTAAGACTATGACTAAATCAGCTTCTCTCGCTAAAGAGGCGTAGGTATTACCTTGCTCTTTTTTCTACAAATATGCTTGAATTTGTTCATATAATGAACTGTCCTTAGGAATATCTTTTAAATTTACAGAGGATGAAGCTGATGAAGAGGCTTCGCCAATCTTTGATTTGATTAAAGTTTTACTTCCTAACTGTATAACAGGAAAGGAAGAATCGTATGACGATCTTCTAGACTGTGAAGAGGATGATCTTCCCCTTCCTCTACTTCTTCCCCCACGGCCACGGGTATGTGACCATGGCAGAGGCTCGTCGCCTGCCATACTGCAAAGATATAACAAATAGATTAGTAATCATTGAAATATCCTTCAATATCTAGTTCCCAATCATTATCAGCTAGGGAAAGATCAAAAAATTGTGACCCTTGTAAAAAGAAGTATATAATGTAACGACCTGTTTAGTCGTTTCGAGCAGTAGAATTACTTTTGATAAAAACTGATTGGGTCGACGGATCACTTGATTCATTGGGCCCTAGAATCAACAACCATGTGACGAGCATACCTTGATAATTGGGTGGACTTGAGCCCACACTCTTAGACTATCATGCTACCTTGCTTCAAGTTCCTAAAGTCCTGAGCTTTTGTTTCCCTTAGCTTTCTTAGAAAGAACCTGTCCGTAAAAGTCTCACCTTAGCAATCCCAAGTGATCGGAGTTGCATTGTATACCTGTTCTCTTTCCAGCCACATCCTTAATTTCATAACAGGCTAACTCAACCCGATCATTCATAGTTATGTACATCACTTCAAAGATCTTTTTGACCTCATTTATGAAGTTTTAGGGATCCTCACAAATCTTCCATCCTAAGAACTCATGAGAGTTCATCCTAAAAAAATTTCGCACTCTAGATGCAGTTGACCTAGCATTAAAATTTGTCGAAAGGGAACTCTCAAGATTCTTCTAGTTGGCCACACTCAGAGCCAACATCTGAATGTCATCTCGAAACATAGAATTTGAATCTTCCTGATAGGGGACTAGAGAAGCTACATTTGCGCTCTTGGCGTTCATATTTCTGAAGTTAGATCTACGAGGAGACATGATCTGAAATGTAGGAGGTCGTGTCAGGAATGAGTATTAGATCATACCTTACGCACGATAAAACACTTCATAGCCTCTCTGTCATTAAATGTGGTCCACTTCACACCTATAAAATGAACTCTATTTGGTGAAACTTTTCAAACATCCTAGGACACTAAACCTAAGGCTCTGATATAAAGTTTTGTACGTCCCGAGGCTACCCCAAGACGCGGAACGATACCTAGGATCAGGAGTAACCCAAAACTAACCATGTTGCCATAAAAACCATACTATGATAACAAAGATAATACGGAAGCTTAATTAAATATCATATTAGAAAAGGTAATGGGGAGTACCCATAAGGTGAATATATTAAATCTGAGAGTTTAATACAAAAGAAATATCAAACTCAAACATTAACTTGAATCTAACTATGACTAATAATGGCCTCTAACTGACTAGAATTGTTGGGACAGGCCCTAACTAAATCTAGCAAAACTGATACTAAAAGATTGCAAAAACCAAAAGATAACATACCTATTTTCCTCGAAAAAATGATGGCTCACCACTAATTTTGCTAAACTAAAGATCGAGAATCGATCTAAGCGTGATATAGAAGCTGAGAACCTGGACCTACATCACAGAAGATATAGTATAGAGTATGCGTCAGTATTTGAAAGTTACTAAGCATGTTGGATAGAGTAAAACTGAAACGTAACGTAACTGAATGGAGAAATAAAACAATAAATGATCTGAACATGATAAGAGAACTGAATATACTGAAGATGAACTAAAAGAAAGGATTGAAAAAGTTTATAGCATGCTGAGACTGAATATTGTACTAATAACACGGTCAATGCAAAAGATTCTGATTGAACTGTGAGAGCTACCAATGACCGACATAAAACCACATGAGATAAATTAGAGTGTAATATATATGCTCTATAGAGAGGACACAATATACCCTGCCAAAGGTATAGAGGCATGGCTGGCGTGATAACTAAAATGATGCCCACTTAGGGGACTTACAACCTATGAAGAAACGTAGTTCTAGGACTTGAGGTTTATTAACCCTAGTCCACTCGATATTAATCTATTCCTAATTGATTATGTAAATAAGAAACATTATGACTGAAATGATGTAATACTGGATAGCTCAAAAGTACGAATGTGCAGACTAAGAATGCAATAATTAAACTAATATTGTGACATTAGTAAACTGAGGCATTTCTGTATATATATAAATTTAACCGACTTGAGACATAATAGATGAACTAAAGAACTACATAGCTAGGGTTTTAAATTTCATGCAAAGAACTAAGCAACAACATGATAATTTTATTTGGATCATACTAACTGCAGAAAACCAACAATTCTAACATTAAAAAAACCCTAAGTCTACAAAATATCAAGGCAATCAAGAAACTGACTGAATATAGGGACCTAATTGGGTGAAAGGAACCCACTAGTGAAATACCACATACATGATCACAAATTCCATGGAGAAATATTTTAATTCGGAGCGGGAACTGATTGAACCTTGTTGTGTTCTTGATTTAGGGTTTGGTCGCCTTTTTCTTGTCTTTTACGCTCTACTTTATATGTTTTGATGACAAATTTGACTTAGGTAAGTTCAAGTTATCTTTCTAGGATCAAATTGACAAGAACCACGTACTTTAGTGGTTAAACGACGTATTTTAGGTTCCCAACAAATAGGGAAAAGACGAAATATCCCTGACTTAACTGATGTCGGGGTCATCGACGGACAAGACTAACGAACAATCGATTGACTGGCGATCTGTGCTGGTCAACCTTCAATCGAAATTGAAGTTGGATTTTGTGGGTCTAGTTAACTGACATAGACCACGGTCCATGGGTTATTCGTGGATCAACACTTAGAGGGAGTTTTGGGTTGAGTCTGGGGAAGGGTTGCCGATTTGAACCACTGACCACCAGCACGAACCCCGGGTCACCTACGGTCCAAGAGTGACAACTGAGGGTTGCACCTACAACTTCTGGAAATCCACATTGAGGTATGTTTTCGAATATATGTTATTACAAGTTTGCTGCTGTATTTGGTCGAAACAATGAGGGGTCTGGTAGTGATTGGGTTTGGAGTTTGTTTTCGCTGAAAAGGAGGAGTAAGTAACAATGGAGTGTGGGGTGTTTTGGTGATGGGATCACTGGATTTCGGTGGAACTTCTGTAATTGTCCGATGTAATAAAATATTAAAGAATATAAAAATCTATAAATTACATCCCTAAAATTCTTATCCACCACATTTGACAATTTGACTTAATGAACAAGTTATTCTTTAAATAGGGAATTCAAACCATTAATAGTACAATACCATTATCTTAAAATTGTGGGCCAAAATCACCGGCTGATAAAATATTTGTGTATGAAATATTATCCATATAAGATGAATTTCTAGACTGTGAAAAATATCAAAATAAATATTAACAATTCAACAGATAAAATGAATATGAAAAAAATGTAACGAACGTATTCAATGACATGTAAAAATACTCAATTTAATAGAAATAATAATTTTTAAAAACATGAACAAATGTTTGAACGTATTCAACAAGATGTGACAAAATAATATAAACAAAAGTAACCGATAAAAATTCAAATATTTTGAGAATAAGGATAATTATCAACAAATTATATTAAAATGACAAAACATATATTTGAACTATTTAAAAAAAATAAAATACTTAAAAAGTATTAACTTTAGAACCATCGTACAAAAAATTGGTCAACAATATAATTTAATATTTTATTTATTACTAGAAAGTTTTTAATGTATTATTAGTGAATAAATTACATGTTGTCACGACCCAAAACCGAGCCGTGACTGGCACCCACAATTACCCTCCTATGTGAGCGAACCAACCAATCTAACCCTTAACATTTCAATGTATATCAACAGAAAATAATGCGGAAGACTTAAACTCATTAATAAAAACAATTCAAACTATTATTAATATCCCCAAAATCTGGAAGTCATCATCACAAGAACATCTATCCTCAAATTACTAAACTAAAACCTCTAAGAAGATAAAACAATAAAAGCTAGTCCATGCGGAAGTTCAAGGCATCAAGACTTGAAGAAGAAGACCCAGTCCAAGCTAGACGCATTAGCTCACCCTGAATTCCGAAGGTAGTGAGACTGGCTAGATCTACTGTTGAGTTGAAGTTGACGGAACGTTTGCTGCATTACACAAATAACAAAGAAGAAAACATAAAAGTACAACCACAAGTACTGAGTAGATATCATCGGCCAACTCAAAATAGAAGATAATATATATCAAGTAATATCATAAATCAACTGTAAACTCAACATGTAGCAACAACAAGTACTATAATCATCAACAAGTACCATCAAGTTCATCCATGAGGGCTCAAGCCTCAATACCATACTCATTTGGGAATTAAGTTTATTAGATTGAGTATATTCATTATCTTTCGAGATTCATTATCTTTCTTCCTCTTGTGTCGGTACGTGACACTCCGCTCCTCTATTCCTATCCTGGTGCCGGAACGTGGCACTCCGATCCTCATATACTATCCTGGTACCGGAACGTGGCACCCGATCCATATACTATCCTGGTGTCGGAACGTGACACTCCGATCCTCATTTTATCCTGGTACCGGAACGTGGCACCCGATCCATATACTATCCTGGTGTCGGAACGTGACACTCCGATCCTCATATACTATCCTGGTACCGGAACGTGGCACCCGATCCCCTAATTCATCAAGCCTTCTTTTATTCTAAGGCATCATCGATCACAAGTGAATTAGGGTTTCTTTCAAGATTTTGGATTCGATAACTTCATCATGCTTATTTTATCACAACACATAATCATATCATGCAAGCATACAATTAAGCATATAGAAGGGTTTTACAATACTATCAATACATATCATTCACTATTAAGAGTCCACTACGAATATCGTAAAAACCATAACCTACCTCCACCGAAGACTAGTGATCAAGCAAGAAATTCCCAAGCTTTGTTTCTCCTCTTTGATCGACTGCTCTCTCTCTCTTCTTGTTCTTTCTGTTTTCTTATGTTCAAAACCCTCTTTCTTTTACCCTAATTAACATACAATTAAGTGTAAAAGAGGACAATAAAATCCACTAATTAATTAAGGTTATCTCTTTTAACCCCCAAGTAATTAGAGTTATTAATATAAACCCACGAAATCTATAATTAAGGAAAGAATAGTCCAAAACGTCCCTTAAAACGTGTGAAGAAATCCGATTCTGCCTGGGATTGCGCAAACCTGTGACGGCCCGTCGTGCCTGCGACGGTCCGTCACACAGGTCGTCGCAAGGGCCAGGACTCTATTTTTCACCAAGGATACTGTGACGGTCCGTCACACATGTGACGGTCCGTCCTGCACATTACGTCACGAAGTTCAGAGAGTCGATTTTCAGTACCCAATTTCAGAATTCCTAAGTATATTGAAACGAGACCCTGTGACGGTCTGTCACACCCGTGACGGTCCGTCGTGGGGTCCGTGGTTTCAGCCAGTTTTCCCAAAAATAAAATCTGCTGCTCAAAACGACTAAACAGGTCGTTACACATGTACTATTTATTTTTATAAACACTATTTTACATAATAAAAGTCTAAAATCTTGAACAAATATAAAGTAATTTCATTAAAAAATTAAAATAGATGATTTGTATTTTTAGTATATTTTACAAGTCACGACAAAAACAATGAAAAAATAAAAAATTGTGCAACTCTTCATTTCTTAATTTTTCTAGGATGAACATTTTTAATTTTAGATGAAGTTGACTAAAAAAATTATTAGAATGTCTTTTTTCAGGTATTGGTAAATTGTGGTTGTTATATGGTATAAGATGAAAAACAATGAGATTAAACATACATAAAATTATAAAATTTGTGCAACTTCACAACATTGAATTCAAGTATTATATAACCATGAAAATTAAATTATATGATAAAAATTAAATGATATCTCTTGCAAAATTTCAATACACAAAAAAAAAATTATCTAATAAAAAATTACAAACTCAAAATCAAGAAAGCAAATATCGAATAAATCTTTATTTGTGAGTGATAAAATATAAAGTGGAAGGTGATTTTTCTTTTTCTTGTCCGCGTCTAGATAGTATGGTGTTTTTGGATGCTTCGTTTTTCTTCTTTTTCAGTTTGTTGTGTCGTGTTTTTTTCTTTTACTTCTATATGTGCGCGTGTGTATATTAATATGTGTTTAGGGGTAAGTAGGGAGTGGGGGTAATGTGAAATGGGTGGGGGGGTAACGGGAGATGGGTATGGATAGTGGGTAAAGTAATTATTTTTTAATTAAATTATATAATAATAAAAAAACAACTTGTTATTTTGAAATACTAATATATAGACAAGTTAAATAATTAATCCAAAAATATTTAAAATACAAGCTTATTTATTAATCTATATTAAAAGAAAATATATATATCTTGTAAATTTTATTTTTCAAAAATTTTTAAAACAACAATTTTAGTATTTAATAAGATCTCTTGTAAATACTTTCAATATCTATTTAAAATGACAATATTTTGATTTGCTATAAGATGATTTTTGTATTTATTTAATTAGAAAGAAAGAAAACAAATCTTTAACATGAGAATGGAGAAAAATTATGGTAAAAAATATTTCAAAAAAGTAAAAATCACTTAAATATATAATTATTATTTAGTTACAATTGAAAAAAATATGAAGTGTCATCTCTCTCTTGTTCTTTCGAACATTTTTCACCATTGTTCTACATGTTTTCAATATTCATTTTTGAATAACTCCATTGAAATTGAATTTAAGTTATTGTTTATTTGCCCCACTTTTCGTTGGATAAATTTTTTTGAATTAATCAATGGTTATTCAAACCCCATTAACGCTTTTTGATTCTCCATTTATAATCCCCATTCTTCGTAGAAGTCAAGTCGATTGATCATCATTAATGGACAAATCTCCTGTAATATTTTTTATTTTATTGTCAAGCGTCATTGATCAGTTGTTAAAAAGGTTCATCATCCTTCTCTCCTAAAAAATACAAAATTGCATACGATCAAAATTATGTGCATCGTCGTTAATATTCAAAATTGTATCTGTTTATCGTCGTTTTTCTTGAAAAATTCAAAATTGTTTTCGGAAGCAATTTGAAATACAAAAGTGATCAATTCATCATCGGGTGTTCCTACAAAACTCAAATCGATGATTGATCAAAGAAATTAATTATACAATAAAAAAATCACATTTATTTTTCAAGATATGATCAATCTCATATTATCTCAAAACGTTTATCAAAATTGGTGGTGATGCAACATGAGAGTATATTTTTAAAATTTTATTCAAATACAATTTTATTGTTATGATATTGTAGATTGAATAATCGGAATACAAATTAGTTTGGATACAAATTTGATGATATTATGTATTAAATTATTAGAATATAAATTTATTTTGAATATAATTTTGATGATGTTACGTTATCCCTATTCTATATTATTATTATGATTTTATGTATTGAATGATTTGAGTATAAATTTTACTGGAATACATCTTTGTTCAACAATTATAAACAACATAGAATACAATTTTTAAAATACAAATTTTGAAATACAAATCAGGTTAAAATACAACTTTTTCTAATTCAAAAGTTACAAATAAAAGTGAATAGTGAATTAATCACCAGTTAGGAAACAATTTTTTAATACAATTTTTGTATTACAACTTTTAAAATAGAAAATCATTTTAGAATATATTTTTTTGTTTAATCAAAAGGTAGAACTAAAATTACACGAGTATAAATAATTGATATACAACATACAAAATACATTTATTTTGAACGCATAATAACTAAATTTAAATACAGCATACAAAATGATTAATTTAAATGCGCATGGATACAATATTCTTAAAGATTTATAATATTGCTGAAACTATAATTAAAATATAAAAAAATTACAACATATATTCTAATATGATACAATTAAGTAAGAATATATATCATTTTAGTCGTCTAAAATTTCATTAAATAAATAAAATATTCTAAAAATACAGATGACATATAAAAAATACAACTGACAATACTAATATGAACATAAATTGAGCATGAAATTAAGAAAATTAAATCTTAACTAAAATTGAAAAAATGTAAACACCAAATACAAACTTATCCTAAATAGTAACCATATCAACTTAAAAATCATACTCACAAGGAAATTTACTAAATAAATAATTCTGAAGTTGAATAAATTTGGACACAAAAATACATAATCAAAATTAGAAATTTTGGATATTACCCAATAAATACAAACCAAAAGAAAGTTATCCAATTAAATGAGAATAAGATAGAAATATTTTATTTGGTCTTTTCCATTTTAATAAAAAAGAAGAAAGAATCTGAAAGCACAAGAAAAGGTATAAAATTAATGAATAGAGAGAATGAAATTGATGAGGAGTGACAATATATAATTTTCTATAAAAACAATATATAAGAGAGAACATGTGGTTAATGTGAAATAAATTATGAACTAAACTAGGATACAATATATTTTTTAAAATATTGACATAATGACATTTTAAAATATTTTTTTGGGAAGTTTTCACATATAGTCACTTAAAAATAATTAATTACTCTCCAGAGCTATAGTTTGATAATTATAATTGGCATAATACATAAATGTGTCATTTAACTTGACTTCAAATCACATTTATGTCCTTCAACTTTGGATGTGTACAAATAGACACTTAAACTTGTATAAAGTTGAACAAATAGACACACATGTCCTACGTGTCATTTTTGTCATACGTGGTGTCCTACGTGTATTTATTTAATTTGTTCCTGTATAAATAAACACATGAATCCTACATGGATAATTATATAATTATATTCTCTAAATAAAAATAAATAATAAAGACATAATAAAATACATAATAAACTAAAATTTGACATTTCTACTAATGAACCCTCTTAAATGTTAAAAATTTCCAAAAAATAACCACCCCAACCCATGTTCCCGTTTTCTGTAAACAAAATAAAAAAAATTATTAAAAATATTTTATATAAAGCCAAATAATTATGAACGGTTACTGTAAACTGTAAAAGAGTTTTTTTAGGTGTACATTGTAAACTTTTCCTTTTTATCTCTATTCTATTAATTTTTTTTAATCATATTTGCAAATTCTTTGATTAACGAAAGTTTTAAAAACATAATTAATTAATGTAAATTTTATGTTTAAAGAAGAAATGTTGAGAAAACAATTCTATTTTTGATTTTTTTTTCATCTTATTCAAGTGAATATGTACATTTTTTAAGAAGAGTAATAATTAGTATTGTGTACTTATTTTAGCCAAGAGAAGTATATTGTAGAAAAAAATGAGGAGAAAATTTTTCAAACAATATCCTAACATTTACATGATAATTGCGAATATAAAGAGCATGGATGAACAAACTATACTCCTTCAAGTTTTTTTTTTTTAAAAAAAAACAAACAAAATTGATTATACATCTATTAATTATTTGTGACTAATTTCTTCTGCCAAAGAACCATTATTATCTTATGGTCATTAAACTAATTAACTACTAATTAATTTATAATGGTTACAAGCATAACATTAATGAAAAACCGTCAATTATTAGTTGAACTTGTGAAACTAATTTAAAAGATTTGCATAACATATAATATATGAATTAAAAGTTGGTCTTGACATTATCTTTCTTACTTGACGGCACATCAAAAAATAATGAACAAAAATTTAACTAATCATTGACTTTTCTCTTCGGTTTCATCTATATATGGGCGGTCGAGAGTGTTATGTAAAAATGATCAAGGAGGAACTTATCCTAAAGGAGAAGGAGGAGGAAGAGGAGGAGGAGCTAGCTTTTTGCATAATACATATATTAGACCTTAAACTTAGCTTTAAATTTTAACTTTAAGCTCCAACTTTCATAATGCACAAATAGACACTTTAATTATCCAACTTTTAAATAAATAAACACATCAATCCTATATGGTACAATACACGTAGGACATCACGTAGGACAAAAAATGACATGTTGGATGACATGTAAGACATGTGTTTCTATATGTTCAACTTTATACAAGTTTAAGTGTCTATTTGTGCACATCTAAAGTGAAGGGTATAAATGTAATTTAAAGCCAAATTAAAAAGCACATTCAAATATTATGCCAAAAATTATTTATGTTAAAGTCAATAAAACTTTCGGATATAGATCAAGTTATTCAATCATGAATATGAATAGTACATCTCTCTAGTAAATATACTAATATTAATTTTTGAATTTAATTAATTTAAAATTTTGAATGGAACTTTTTTTAAAAAATGGTTAACTGCCTCCATATTAAATTGTATATTAAAGATAAAATAAATAAAAAAGAATTACTAATACTCATATCAACTTTTCA
>JAKWJD010001436.1:0-45541 GCA_027705065.1 Solanum peruvianum | reverse complement strand
GGAATGCAATGTCAAGTATAATGATGCATGTCTGACCCAGTGATACACACCCGCTGTCTCTCAGTCCGGGACCCATGGGGGACATATCGGTCCATGCATCTGTCGCGGCGCATGACACGACCCTCGATAATAGTAACCATCGCGGCGCGCGATACGTCCCTAGAAATATAGTATCCATCGCGGCGCGCGATACGTCCCTCGAAATGGTACATCCTTTTAAGTACCCATTCTTTCTCAATGCACATAACACTTGTCACAACCAATGCCTCAGAATAATGCAGATGACAAATTCACACATATAATGAGGAGATGACCATTTTCATAACATCGCACAGTTCACAACCACACAAACATGAAGTTACATCAACAATGATTCAACAAGCCTTCAACCCTTTCTCAACACAACAGACATAAACAATTAATCACATTGCCTTTTGTTATCCCCATTCTTTTCATCATTAGAATTAATCATTGTGGAAAAGTCAACCCATCACCAATCCCGTTACTCCCAACATATACCACAAGGACATACACGCATTTCATACACTTAACAAGAGTTTAGAAATCCACTTGTGTCACGACCCAAATCGGGACCGCGACTGGCACCCACATTCACCCTCCTATGTGAGCGAACCAACCAATCTAAACCTTAACATTTCAATTTATATCAACAGAAAATAGTGCGGAAGACTTAACTCATTAATAAAAACAATTCGAAACTATTATTATTATCCCCAAAATCTAGAAGTCATCATCACAAGAACATCTATAACCGAATTACTAACTAAAAATGTCTAAGAAGCTAAAAATACATAAGAAGCTAGTCCATGCCGGAAGTCAAGGCATCAAGACTTGAAGAAGAAGATCCAGTCCAAGCTAGACGCATTAGCTCACCCTGAATTTCCGATGAAGTGAAGACTGGCTAGATCTACTGTTGAGTTGAAGTTGACGGAACGTTTGCTGCATTACACAAATAACAAAGAAGAAAACATAAAAGTAGGGGGTCAGTACAACCACAAGTACTGAGTAGATCATCGGCTAACTCAAAATAGGGAACAGATATATCAATAATAATGTAAATCAACTACAATACTCAACATGTAGCAATAACAATATTAATTCATCAATGAATACAACCGAGTTCACACATGAGGACTCAAGCCTCAATACCATACTCATTTGGGAATTAAGTTCATTAGATTGAGTATATTCATTATCTTTCAAGATTCATTATCTTTCTTCCTCTTGTGTCGGTAAGTGACACTCCGCTCCTCTAATTCTATCCTGGTGCCGGAACGTGGCACTCCGATCCTCATGTACTATCATGGTACCGGAACGTGGCACCGATCCATATACTATCCTGGTGTCGGAAAGTGACACTCCGATCCCCATATTCTATCCTGGTGTCGGAACGTGACACTCCGATCCTCATATTCATTCTATCCTGGTACCGGAACGTGGCACCCAATCCATATTCTATCCTGGTGTCGGAACGTGACACTCGTCCTCATATTCATTCTATCCTGGTACCGAAACGTGGCACCCGATCCATATTCTATCTTGGTGTCGGAACGTGACACTCCGATCCTCATATTCATCTATCCTGGTACGGAACGTGGCACCCGATCCATATTCTATCCTGGTGTCGGAACGTGACACTCCGATCCTCATATTCATTCTATCCTGGTACCGGAACGTGGCACCCGATCCCCTAATTCATCAAGCCTTCTTTATACTAAGGCATTATCAATCTCATTATATAATCTATCAAGCCTTCTTTTTCACCAATGCATCGTCATTAACAAGTGAATTAGGGTTTCTTTCAAGATTGGGATTCAAAACTTCATCATGCTCATATAATCACATAATATATATATATCATATTCATACAAGCTTACAATTAAGCACATAGTAGGGTTTACAATACTATCAACACATATCATTCACTATTAAGAGTTACTACAAGTAGCATGAAAACCATAACCTACCTCCACCGAAGACTAGTGATCAAGAGAATTTTCCCAAAGCTTTCTTCTTCTCGTTCAATCTCCCTCAATTCGTTTCTCTCTCTCTCTTGTTCTTTCTCTTTTGTTTTATTCAAACCCTCTTTCCTTTACCCTAATTATCATAATTAAGAATAAAAGAGGACAATAAAACCCCACTAATTAAACTTAGGGTTACCTCTTTTAACCCCCAAGTAATTAGACTTATTAATATTAACCCTCAATCTTTATAATTAAGGAAAGAATAGTCCAAAACGACCCTTAAAACGTGTAAGGAAGTCCTATTCTGCCTGGGATTTGCGCAACCTGTGACGGGCCGTCGTGCCTGCGACGGTCCGTCACGATGGTCGTCGCAACCTCCCCAAAATCCAGGTGGACTGTGACGGCCCGTCACACCTGTGACGGTCCGTCCTGCACCTCCGTCCTGACGGTCAGAGACTCGTTTCTTGTACCAATTTCTCAAAAGTTGAAGTGTTTTGCAATGGGAGCTCACGACGGTTCGTCGTGGATGTGACGGCACGTCCTGCAGGTCCGTCACAATTTACAGAGAGTCGATTTTCAGTACCAATTTCAGAATTTCTAAGTATGTTGAAATGATACACCCTCGACGGGCCGTCGTACCTATGACGGTCCGTCGTAGTGCCCGCAGTCTTGGCCAGTTTTTCCAGAAATAAATCTGCTGCTCAAAACGACTAAACAGGTCGTTACAATAGATACCAATTTACCCATCGTTCGTCCCCGAACGATCAAAAGAAGAAAAACAATGGCGAAAAGGAGTACCTGAATCTGTAAACAGATGTGGGTATTTTTCTTGCATATCCGCCTCCTTCTCCCAAGTAGCTTCCTCAACCGGTCGATTCTTCCATTGAACCTTGATGGATGCAATCTCTCTCGACCTCAACTTGCGAACTTCTCTATCTAATATAGCAATCGGTTCCTCTTCATAAGTCAAGTTCTCATCCAACAAAATTGAATCCCAACGGATGATGTAGTTTCCATCTCCATGGTATCTTTTCAACATGGACACATGAAATACCGGATGCACTCCGGACAGCCCTGGGGGCAAGGCTAATTCATAAGCCACCTCCCCTATTCGCTTAAGCACTTCAATGGTCCAATATACCTTGGACTTAACTTACCTCTTTTACCAAACCGCATCACCCCTTTCATGGGTGAAACCTTCAACAAGACTTGTTCACCTTCCATGAACTCCAAGTCTCTAACCTTTCGGTCTGCATACACCTTTTGTCTACTTTGCGCCGCTAGAAGCTTTTCTTGAATGTGCTTCACCTTATCTAACGAATCCCTCAAGAGGTCAGTACCCCAAGGTCTCACCTCAAATGCATCGAACCAACCAATGGGAGATCTACACCTCCTCCCATACAATGCTTCAAATGGAGCCATGTCAATACTGTAGTGATAGCTATTATTGTATGAAAACTCTGCCAAAGGTAAGAAGCTATCCCAATGGCCACCAAACTCTATCACACATGCACGAAGCATATCCTCCAATACTTGAATCGTTCGCTCAGACTGACCATCTGTCTGAGGGTGAAACGCAGTGCTAAGGTCCAACCTAGTACCCAATTCGGCATGCAATGTTTTCCAAAACTTAGAAGTAAACTGCGTACCTCTATCTGATATAATGGAGAGTGGAACTCCATGCAGTCGAACGATTTCTGAGATGTAGATTTTTGCTAACTTCTCTGCATTGTAAGTCACCTTGACCGGAATGAAATGGGCAGACTTAGTTAACCTATCAACAATCACCCAAATGGAGTCATACTTACCCATTGTCTTTGGAAGACCAACCACAAAGTCCATTGCGATTCTCTCCCACTTCCATTCAGGAATGGGCATTCTCTGAAGCGTTCCTCCGGGCCTCTGGTGTTCATGCTTTACTTGTTGAAAGTTTGGACATTTGGCAATAAAGTCAACCATATCGCGCTTCATTCTACTCCACCAAAGTGTTGCTTTAGATCGCGATACATCTTGGTTGCACCCGGATGTATAGAATACTTGTACTATGAGCCTCTGTCAGATAGTGTTGATCAAATTATCGACGCGGGGTACACATACCCTTCCCTTAATCCTCAAAACACCTTCCTCATCGATTGTGCTTCTTTAGCCTCTCCTTGTAACACCTTATCTCGAATCCGGATCAATTTCTCATCATCAAACTGCTTCCCCTTAATCTTGTCAAGGAAAGAGGATCTTGCCTCCACACAAGCTAACAATCCTCCCTTCTCATTTACTTCTAATCTCATGAGGTCATTAGCCAAAATCTGCACTTCTCTAGCCAATGGGCGTCTAGAAGCTTGCAAATGAGCTAGACTTCCCATGCTTTCGGCCTTTCTACTCAAGGCATCTGCCACAACGTTCGCCTTCCCCGGATGATACAAGATAGTGATATCATAGTCCTTCAGTAGTTCCATCCATCTCCTTTGTCTTAAGTTCAAATCTTTCTGAGTAAAGACGTACTGTAAACTACGATGATCCGTATAGATTTCACACTTAACCCCATATAAATAATGTCTACATTGCTTTAGTGCAAATACTACCGCGGCCAACTCCAAATCGTGGGTTGGATAGTTACGTTCATGCACTTTTAATTGTCTTGAAGCATAAGCAATCACATTCTTCTCTTGCATTAGCACTGCACCCAAACCCGAATAGGATGCATCACAATAAACTATGAAGTTCTTACCCTCTACCGGCAAGGTGAGGATAGGTGCGGTAGTCAACAAAGTCTTGAGTTTCTGAAAGCTTTCCTCATACTCATCCGACCATACAAATGGAACATTCTGCTTAGTCAAGTTCGTCAATTGGGAAGCAATAGAAGAGAATCCCTTGACAAATCGGCGGTAGTAGCTAGCTAACCCAACAAAACCCGTATTTCTGACACATTAGTGGGTCTTACCCATTCTTCACTGTCTCAATCTTAGAAGGATCCACCATCACTCCCTCCTTAGAAACTACATGCCCAAGAAGGACACTGCATCTAGCCAAAACTCACACTTGAGAACTTGGCATAAAGCTTTTTCTCCCTCAACATTTCCAACACAATTCTCAAATGCTCCTCATGTTCCTCCTTACTATTAGAATATACCAGTATATCATCTATAAATACGATCACAAAGAGATCCAAATACGGCTTAAATATCCCATTCATCAAACTCATGAAAGCAGCGGGGGCATTTGTAAGACCAAAGGACATCACTACAAATTCATAATGCCCATACCTAGTCCGAAAAGCAGTCTTTGGCACATCCGTTGCCCGTATTTTCAATTGATGATAACCGGATCTCAAGTCGATCTTAGAGAAGACACAAGCACCTTGTAACTGATCGAACAAGTCGTCAATGCGTGGAAGAGTATATTTGTTCTTAATAGTTACCTTATTCAACTGCCGGTAATCTATGCACATTCGAAAACTCCCATCCTTCTTCTTCACAAACAACACCGGAGCACCCCAAGGAGATGCGCTTGGTCTAATGAAGCCTTTGCTCAACAATTCTTGAAGTTGGGCCTTTAATTCTCTTAACTCTGCGGAGCCATTCTATAAGGGGGTATAGAAATGGGGCGAGTACCCGGTTCAAATCGATACAGAAGTCAATATCCCTATCTGGTGGCATACCAGGAAGATCTGCAGGAAACACATCCAAAACTCACGGACTACCGAAACTGACTCAATCGAGGGTACTTGGGTAGTGTCATCCTTGAGATGTGCCAAGAAAGCTAAACACCCTTTACTCACCATTTTCTTAGCGCGAAGAAAGGAGATGATACGCACCGGATTGGAAGTGTAGTCCACCCTCCCACACTAACGGATCTGCCCCAGGTTGGCTAACGTCACAGTTTTAGCATTGCAATCCAAAATCGCAAAATTCGGGGAAAGCCAAGTCATACCCAGAATTACATCAAAGTCACCCATTTCTAAAATAACCAAATCTACATAAGTGGTGCTCCCCACGAATTCACCAAACAAGACCTATATACCTTTTCAACTATCACAGACTCACCCACCCGAGTAGAAACACGAATAGGCATGTCAAGTAATTCACAATGTAAATTTAGACCATTAGCAAATGAGGAAGATACATATGAAAACGTGGAGCCAGGGTCAAATAATACAGATGCCATGCAATCACAAACCAAAAGATTACCTGTGATAACAGCATCAGACGCCTCCACTTCAGACCTCCCAGAGAAAGCGTAACAATGGGCCCCATTATTTGTCTGTCCGATGCCCCTACCATGTTGCGTAGTAGTGGCTCCAGTTTGCCCTTCACCTCTGCCGTTCTGGTGACCACCATTACCTCGGCCACCACGCCCTCCAGAATAACGGCCTCTACCATGACCACCTCTACCTCTAGCTAGTGGGGTTCTGTAACTCTGGTTTGGACAATACCTTTTAATGTGTCCAATCTCCCCACATCCGTAACATTCTCTGGATTCACGCATCGGCCTCTCAGAGAAGTGTTGACCGGTCTGAGGTGGACCCCCAACTACAGTCTGTAGTGAAGACTGAATTGGTCGAACTGAGTGACCACCGGAGCTCTGTCCTCTAGAGTAAGAACCATTAAACTCACCTCCCCTTCGAAACCTTTTTGATGTCGACGTTGTGGTGAAGTCGTCTGGCTTCACTCCTTCCACCTCTATCACAAAGTCTACCACCTCTTGGAAGGATGTTGCCGTTGCCGCTATTTGTAAGGCTGAAATCCGCAATTCTGACCTCAACCCCTTCACAAAACGGCGGATCCGTTCTTGTGTACTGAAACAAAGTTGGGTGGCATACCTGGATAATGCGCGGAATTTAGCCTCATATGCATTAACCGTCATCCTTCCTTGCTCAAGACTCAAGAACTCATCCCTTTTTCTATCTCTCAAAGTCCTTGGGATATACTTCTCCATAAACAAGGTAGAGAATGATTCCCAAGTCATAGGTGGTGCCTCTGTTGGTTGACACTCAACATGTGACCGCCACCACATTTTGGCTTTCCCTTGAAACTGATAGCTTACGAACTCAACGCCAAACCGTTCTACTATCCCCATCTTGTGTAGTAGCTCATGAAAATCCACCAGAAAATCATAAGCATCTTCAGACTCTGCACCCTTGAAGACTGGAGGTTTCAATTTCAAGAACTTACTGAAAAGTTCATGCTGATCATTTGTCATAATAGGCCCAGTAGTCAGTCGTGGAAATGTGCCTATTCCCAATGATGCATCCATGCGGGGAGCCATAGTAGCCGCATGTCGTATCTCTGAAACCGGAGGTGTTGGTGCAGAAACCAGTGGAGGTGCCTGACCCTGATCGGATAACCCGCTAAGATAAGCAAGTACCTGGTTGATCATCTCTGGGGTAGGTTGGGGTGGCATTTTCTCATTCTGTCCTTGTTCATTCTCCCCTTCCTCACCCTCTCTTACTACCTCCTCAGTCGGTGGAGGAGTCACTGCCCTAGCATCAGATGGACTAGGTGCTCGTCCTCTTCTTCTAGAGGACGTCCTCCCACGACCTCTACCGCGGCCTCTTGCCACTGTTCTTCCTCGAGCTACAGCCCCAGTGGCTGGCTCAGTCGTTTCTTGTCTTTCCGTTGTGGCTGCTGGTGCGGTCGTTGCTCTAGTTCTAACCATCTGCGAAATAGAATGAAGATGGTCAGATACCAATTTGTATCACCTAGATACCAATTGGACTCAAGTAGTAGCACGAAAGAAGAATGAAAGAATGGAATTTTCCTAAAGTCTTATAGCCTCTCAAATAAAAGTAAAGGCGTCCACCTACCGTTCTTAAGACTCTACTAGACTCGTTCTTGTGTGATGAGACCAACGAACCTAATGCTCTGATACCAAGTTTGTCACGACCCAAATCGGGACCGCGACTGGCACCCACATTCACCCTCCTATGTGAGCGAACCAACCAATCTAAACCTTAACATTTCAATTTATATCAACAGAAAATAGTGCGGAAGACTTAACTCATTAATAAAAACAATTCGAAACTATTATTATAATCCCCAAAATCTGGAAGTCATCATCACAAGAACATCTATAACCGAATTACTAACTAAAAATGTCTAAGAAGCTAAAAATACATAAGAAGCTAGTCCATGCCGGAAGTCAAGGCATCAAGACTTGAAGAAGAAGATCCAGTCCAAGCTAGACGCATTAGCTCACCCTGAATTTCCGATGAAGTGAAGACTGGCTAGATCTACTGTTGAGTTGAAATTGACGGAACGTTTGCTGCATTACACAAATAACAAAGAAGAAAACATAAAAGTAGGGGGTTAGTACAACCACAAGTACTGAGTAGATATCATCGGCTAACTCAAAATAGGGAACAGTATATATCAATAATTAAGAATAAAAGAGGACAATAGAACCCCACTAATTAACTTAGGGTTACCTCTTTTAACCCCCAAGTAATTAGACTTATTAATATTAACCCTCAATCTTTATAATTAAGGAAAGAATAGTCCAAAACGACCCTTAAAACGTGTAGAGAAGTCCTATTCTGCCTGGGATTTGCGCAACCTGTGACGGGCCGTCGTGCCTGCGACGGTCAGTCACGATGGTCGTCGCAACCTCCCCAAAATCCAGGTGGACTGTGACGGCCCGTCACACCTGTGACGGTCCGTCCTGCACCTCCGTCCTGACGGTCAGAGACTCGTTTCTTGTACCAATTTCTCAAAAGTTGAAGTGTTTTGCAACGGGAGCTCACGACGGTTCGTCGTGGATGTGACGGCACGTCCTGCAGGTCCGTCACAATTTACAGAGAGTCGATTTTCAGTACCAATTTCAGAATTTCTAAGTATGTTGAAACGATACACCCTCGATGGGCTGTCGTGCCTGTGACGGTCCGTCATAGTGCCCGTAGTCTTGGCCAGTTTTTCCAGAAATAAATCTGCTGCTCAAAACGACTAAACAGGTCGTTACAACTTGCCTCAATTTATCGAAAAATTACTTCGGAACTTTAGACTTCCTCCTTCGTTGTACTTTCAAATCAATACAATCTATTCAAATCAATAACCACAATAAGACTTCAATACTTACAACACTCATATTACTATTTGTTTAACTTTGACCCAACAATTTATCCAAATTTATAATAAAATTTCTAAATCTTGATTCTAACCAATAAGTCAAATCTCATATTTCTTAAATTTCAAGTCAAGAGTTAAGTCATAATTTCTCTAAACACTAAAACCCTAATAGTTCTCCTATAACATAATACACATTACATATCTCAATGCATATTAAAAGAATTGAAGTTACAACACAATTGTAAGATGTATTCCCAAACTGAAATTAAAACATAGAAACTATTATAATTCGTAGGAACTATGCACCCCACCCTTATATTAATTTAGATTAGCAATTTACTCATCACACCAAACCCTTATCTCAATATATTAAATATAACTTATAATATGATAGTATTGAAATTGAAATAAATTAACTACAAAATATAATCTGCAGAATGTAAACTATTTAAAATGATGAATTTACTACATATATCCTTCCTCATTCCTGTTATTGAATCCTCAAAAAGGCAATCATTGCCAATCATTACGTACCCACCACAAATTGTCTACCATAGCTTTTTAAGAACCAATGTTTCCTATTGCTTTCTAACCATACATTATAATATTATATATATTCATATCTTAGCAGCAATATAGTTTCCCAGGAACTAAAAAGAAGGTTTGTGGTTTTACCTGTAGCGCGAAAGCTTTCCCTGTAGCGCTGAATTTTGCCCTCTTCCTCTATTATAAATATTTATCTTTTCATTGTTGTTAGAAAAAAAAAACCTAACCCCGTTCTACTATTATTTATCCTCATACATTGGCCAAATGGTTACCGGGTCTTAAAGGTAATATGGACTTGACCCATTTATTTTCTTTTCTTTTATTATTAACAACAAATTAATCATTATTAAATTTATAAATTATATCACTCATTTTTACAAGTCATAAATTATTTATAAAAGCTATTAAAACAATTAAATTCAAATAAATGGGTGAAATTCATAAAACGACTAAGGGGGTCGTTACAACTTAATCCCCCCGTCCCACCTTGACCCCGACCTTGTTAATGTTTGAAAGGTTGCTTACACTTATTACAAATAACAACACTATTTTTCTAATCGAAAATCATAAATTGCCACACAATAGAAGTTTTAGGGCGTTAATACTTCACCTTCTCCCTTGTGGGTGGTATAGGGGGTGGACGTCCACAATCACTACAATAAAATATATCTATAGCTACGAAATATAAGCTACAAGTAAAAAAATTGTAACTATTACTTATCAATAGCCTCAAAATTTTGAATTTCCTAGCCATTTATATATTCGAAAAAAATCTCAGCCATGAAAATTTAACTGACAAACCTATTCCTTATTTTTGCTACAATTTCCAACAATTGTGGCAATAATTTCCTAAATAGCTACATCTTTATTGCTATAATAAAAGTTTAAAGTTTGATCATAATTTTTTGCAACGTTATAAAAGTAATTGTAGCAATAGTAACCTTTCAGCTACAATAAACTATTTGAAACAAAATATTGTAGCTGAACAATTATTTTTGCTTCAAGTTATAAGAATATCGCGGCAATAGATATTATATATAGCCACATTTTTTTTGCAATAAAAAAATAGCAAAAATTCATAATAATAGCAACCTTTTAGCCACAATAAAATATTTAAAATAAAATATTGTAGCTAAATAACCATTTTTGCTTCATGCTACAAAAAATGGTGATAATACTTATATAATATAGCCAAAGAGATTTTTCTACTGTAAAAGTTCGTAGCTTATTATTATTTTTTGCCACGTATTAAAATTTGTCATAGCAATACATAGTAACCTATTAGTCACATAAAGGTTACTAAAATAAAATATTATAGTTAAATAAATATTTTTGTGCAAAGTATTAAAATAATTGTGGCAATATTTGAGTTAATAACTATAATTATTTATCCTTAAATAAAAGAACCACAAATTTATTGTTGTGATAAATATCTTAGCGAATATTTATTATTTTACTACGGGTTGAAACTTGTTGTAGCTATATTTATATAGTGTAATTAGAGGTATCAATTGATTGATGTGATTCATGCAGCTCATAAATTTCAATTATAATTTCAATAAATATATTATTATCTATAATAAATTTTGATTAACTTACTATACCAAACTTAAAAATCTTGATCTAGTACTTTTAGATTCTTATTTGATTCAAACTTATTTCTTGTTATAATATCTTTATTAATCTAGTGTAATTAGATTTGTTAATCATTTGATTCGATTCAATTTTACAGGTCCATTTATAAATTCTAAATATAATATAAATAAATAGGTGACTATATAAAAAATGAATTTGACCAACTAATTATGTTGAACTGAATATCATAACTTCATTGAAACTTCATATTGATCAAATGCTTCTAAATTTGGTATTTTATGTAAACTTATTTCATATGAATATATATTTATTATCGATATAGTGTAATTAAATATGTTAATCATTTGATCCAATTTACAAACCTATTTGTAAATTTTAACTACAGTTTTAATAAAATAGGTGATTATACATAATTAATTTGATTACTAGTTATATCACACTTAAATATGATTACACCATGTCTCACTAAAACTTTATTATGATCAAGTGCTTTCAAAATTGTCATTTGACTCAAACTTGCCTAAAACTCACCAAGACAACTCAGCCTAAAACTCAACCATTACAATAAAATGTGAAAAATTTTAGAAAAAATTCACAACATCCCAAAATCTAATTGTAACGTGTACAAGTCTCTAAAGTATTACAATTCACATTCTATAGTAATAAACTTCGTCTTTATACCACGTACTTGTATCATTCTCAACCCATCACACATAAACAACTAACCACATTGCCCTTTTTATAACCCATTTTTCATCTTTAGAATAAATAAAATGTGAACAAGTTAACCCATCATCAAGCATCATTACTCTCAAATACATACCACAAGAAAATACACGGATTTCATACACTTAACTAAGGTTTAGAAATCTACTTGCCATAATAAATAATCAAGAATTCACTCTAGGACTTGAGCCTTCCCTTTTCATTGAGATTCCAAATCAATGTTATATATTCAAGTACATATTCACAATAAGATTTTGAAACTAACAACATCCACATTATGATGTGTCTAACTTAGATCCAAATTTTACCTAAATTTATAATAAAGTTTCTAAATCTTAATTTCAATTATCATGTCAGCTCAAATATTCTTAAATTTAAGTCTAGGATTATGTCTCAATTCCTCCAATATCATGAATTTAATTATATTCATATAATATAATACACATACTATTTAACAACATATTTCAATATCTCAAAACTTGAACCATAATAAAATGATAATTAATAAGAAGAAATCGTAAAACACTCAAACCAAATCACAAAATTGACATTTACTTACGAAAGGTAACAATCTGCATATTCATACAACACATAAATTTCCCCAACCGTTATTCTCTAAGCATTGGCCTATGATTAGCCTCAACCCATTTGCATTGTTCTTAACCATAGACTTTTATCCATCAACAACCGTATGTGCAAAACAAGACCAATTCTTAATTTTAAATTATTTCCATCAAGGGGGCCCTCCATCAACCCATAACACTATAATATGACCATATGCCCATAAAGTCAACCACTAATTTCTTACATATATCAAAATATGATAACACTTGAATTCATACCTATAAAGACGGGTCGTTTTCTTTGGCTATCGAAATCGTGCGCTGGCTCCACTTCGGAGGTTTTTTTTTTAATTTCCAGAAAAATAAGAATTAATGGTATCCCTTCCCACTAATTTATTTTAATACATGAGTCTAGTGGTAAAGGATCTTTAATAAATTATTATTTTAGCCCATTAACTATCGATTTTTAGTTATTTATATATAGTTATCTACCGGTTAATTAACTTAAGTCAATCGAATAATTTAAAATTTTCAAACCAACTTCAACAACTAATTATAAATGACATGGACAACTATCGGGAGGGATAAAATAATAATTTTTGTGAAAATTTTTAAAGATGACTTTTCGGGTCATTACATTATCATTCACTAAAAACCATGTTTGTCCTCTAACATAAGGAAGAAGAAGGAAGAATACCAACATGACCAAAGCATGAGGTATGATTTTCAAAAGTCGTGTTCATCTCTCCAAGTGATAACCTCATCTTTAGGATCATTCCATCACGAGCAACTATAAAGAACTGCACTTTAGATCAGAATTTGATAAATCTACAATCCGGAGTGATTTTCAAGCTACATACTAACCCATGAACTCGATCCAAAATCAAACTCATCGGACATTAACACAACTCTCATGACGAATCTTTTCTCATATAAACAAGATAATCTTCTAAATCAAAAGTGACAACAACGATTAGTGAGCTTGAATCAACAACCAAACACCCATAATGTACGAACCATCATTTTTTTAGATCTCTTCTCACAACACAATCTTTCCACAAGCTTAAGTTATATATAAACAAACAGATCTTAGACATCGAGTCATTAAGGGAGAATCAAACTTATCAAACCCAAAGAAGAACAAGATAAAGTAAGCACCCAAAAAAAAAAACAGTACACTCTACGATGCAGAACATTTAACAATACTGTCGGATAACTGTAGCTATTCATGAAAGCTCTTCTATAAGTTCTCATAAGCAAGTTCGTGCATATATAAACAACGATAAACCTCTAGTTTCCCAAACAACACTAAATATGTCATAACTGAAGTGACCAAGTCTGCACAAGGATGTCACTCTACCATGAAGACAATCACAGGATCGGTACATCCGATCCACCACTAGGAATTCACCCATAAATATGAAAAAAAAAATGTGTGGGTATAGTAATGATAACACTCCAAAGTATATCCAAAACGTAGTTGATGGTCATATTAGAATACACAAAATCAAAGTCAAATGACATTAGATACTTCTTCCATAATGTCAATGTTAAACATTTTCATTCATATGACTCTATCTCTTTAATTTCCTAGCTACCCACAATCAACTAGTTTGGTCCTTATTACAATCGTAACATACTTGATTTATCAAAATCTACATATTTCTCACAATACTCCATTGAAACCAACACTCTTAATACTATCAAACACCACAACCACACCAATTGTTTACGTTACTCTCAAATTGTCACTCGGATCGAAGTTTTCTTAGAAACACATTGTAGCCTCCAAAAATTTCAAACTTTGGTTCCCTCTCTTTCCATTTAAACATTACATAATAGATATCGGTCACACTCAAGGCTGATACAACTAATTTCAGATACACTAAGACTCTCCTATCGAAGGCTATTGAGGCACTCACAATGTCAACTTCAAACAATCTTTTACATACCAGGTTTCAACTAATATTCAAAACCATTGTGTACCTAATGTAAAAAAAATGCAAAGAGATCATTAGTCACTCCAATAATTTCGTATACTATAAGCTCATAAGCTCTATTCACTATCAATTGTCTATGTAACTCAATAAAACAATCTATATAATCCGTTCAACGAAGTAGTTTCAATCCCCTCGAAACATTCAATTCATACTATAGAGTCTTATCTACCACAATTTGAACAACCCCAAACCAATATAAAAATGTAACATCTTCCATATGTCACTGTTTATTACTCGAAGACAACTCAATGCTTGTAAAAAATATCATTGTTAAACGACTCATAAGTTTGTACCCAACCTATTCATATGTCATATTCATATCTAAACTCATATGCAAAACTCCATATAACCTTCAATTTTGAACCAAAGATCTATATGAGGGGTTTTATTCTTTCATCTTTCTTAAATCATTCCCATGTTGAGAACTCCAAATTCTTGAACTATTCAATATACTAGACTCCTGGTTTTTTTTCATTAACCTGCTTACCAAACTTATCCATTGGCCAACAACCCATAATATTTTATCTTATACTCTAAATCAATTTTTTTTATGAAACCCTTCCTTAGGTTCTTTAACAATCAAAAGTAACCAAATTTACCACTCAATTTATTTTTAAGTACATCCAAATGTTTTATACTCAATGATATCGATCATTTCTGACTTTACCAATTCATACCTTGACAAAACACACTACCACAAATCTAAATGCACTGTGAAAAATTTGAATTATGAATCCAACTATTTAACTCAATTTCTTTATCTATCAACGTTAGCTCATACCTTGAAGATTTTTATGAATTCATGTATCTTATCTTATCATTGATAGTCTCTCAAATGACCTTAACATATGTCTGGCTCAAAATTCTATCATATTCATTATCAAATTCAAAACAACAAAAGAACTAATCATCATATTTGAGTTGAACATCCTTACACTCATTTCTCAAGGTTTATTAAATAGTTTATGTTTTTAATCCATATGAATGACTCGTAACATTATCACCTTAACTAGAGCAAAACAAATGGGACCACATGTCTCTGAACCCAATTCTCCAAATTCCTCTCAAGATACCTTTGTAACCATTGAAACAAAAGTGATTGTCTTCGTTCACAATTGCCTCCTTCCAAAGACTAAACTACATCCCACTAATTATTTTCATTTGTGACTCTAGCTCTTTTCAATTTTATTCAAGCAGTGTCTCAACACCTCCTATAACTTTCCATGCAATCAAGTCATTCACTAAATAGTATCAAACCATAACCTTAAATACTCGCAAGGCGTTATTTCAATACAAATTTGCTTACCCAATAATCCTTGTTATATAGTTGCATCTCAGTCACAATTCATTACGAACTCTTATTACCATCATGCTTAATTAGTTATTATTATCCTTACAAAGTCAACTTTTTCATCAATATGACACCTTAACTTCAATTATACCAACCAAAATCAAAGGACTGACCCAATCTTATATACACTTCCTTATTAAATTCTTCAATTACCTTTACATAAGCATACTCATCGAGACTCCTTTACCTATAAGTTTGTCATCCTAATGTCGATCCACTCCTATAAAGCTTACGGTGAGATCAACACTTATTTAAAATCCTCAAGATACATTTCACAACCTAAACAGATCAATATCATATCAAAGATTCACCACTAAAAGATTCCTTATAAATAACACTTAACCCATCCATCCGTACTAACAAGCTAGTTGGCTTCTCAAATATGAATTCAACACCAAATTCTATTATATAAGCATGTGATACAATAAATAAATTCTTAAATAGTTAGTATTTGCACTTAACAATTGACATATCTGTTTTTATATACCACTAGTACAATATAGTGAAAGTTCGTTAGATCCACCACTAAAACACATCTCACCTACCAAAATGATTGATGTCACGACCCAAAAATGGGCGTGATGGCACTCGTCTTATCCCACCAAGATAAGTCAGCCTAAAACTCAACCATTACAACAAAGTGCGGAAATAAAATATAAGTAACTTAATAAAAACCCCAAAACCTGGTAGTCACGTGTACAAGCCTCTAAAGTATTACACTTGATTCAAAAGAAAAACTCAAGTCTCAAATGAACTTGTTTCTAGAATAGAACAAGATCATAATTAAGGAGAAGAAAGTCGGCTGCGATGGAAACAGCTACCTGACAAATCTCCAAGAAACCTCAGACAAAGAGAAGGGAAATATCACAAAGTCCGGGCTAGTAACCTACAAAAAAATTTGTAGTAGCAAGGGTTGAGTACCAAACCACACGGTACCCAGCAAGTAAACGTCTAAACACAAGCTAAGGGGATAAAATACGGGTACTCCTACCACCCCCACCAAACCTCCACAACTACAACCTGCATTAAAATCAACCCAACCTAACAACTCACAGTTTACATAGCACGTAGCTCAACAACAACACTTAGACAAATTACATATCCTCAACAACAACACTTCAACAAATTACATATCCTCAACAAGAATACTTCAACAAATTACATATCCGCAATAACAAGCTCAATATTAATCAATCACAAGCTCCGCAGAAAGGCAATCAGAAGATCGGCAAAATATGATATCAAGTTCACTAATGATAAGTATGTGCAATGCATGGAATGCAATGTCAAGTATAATGATGCATGTCTGACCTAGTGATACACAACCGCTGTCTCTCAGTCCGGGACCCATGGGGGACATATCTGTCCATGCATCTGTCGCGGCGCACGACACGACCCTCAATAATAGTAACCATCGCGGCGCGCGATACGTCCCTCGAAATATAGTATCCATCGCGGCGCGCGATACGTCCCTCGAAATGGTACATCCTCTTAAGTACCCATTATTTCTCAATGCACATTACACTTGCCACAACCAATGCCTCAGAATAATGCAGATGACAAGTTCACACATATAAGGAGGAGATGACTATTTTCATAACATCGCACCGTTCACAACCACACAAACATGAAGTTACATCAACAATGATCGACAAGCCTTCAACCCTTTCTCAACTCAACACACATAAACAATTAATCACATTGCCTTTTGTTATCCCCATTCTTTTCATCATTAGAATTAATCAATGTGGACAAGTCAACCCATCACCAATCCCGGTACTCCCAACATATACCACAAGGACATACACGCATTTCATACACTTAACAAGAGTTTAGAAATCCACTTGCCTCGAATAATCAAGAATTCACTCCAGCACATGAGCCTTCCACTATCGTTGTACTTTCAACTCAAAGCGATCTATTCACATTATATAACCACAATAAGGTTTCAAAACTAACAACACTTATATTACTATGTAACAAGCTCCTAATCTTAATGCCAATTAACATGTTAACTCTCATATTTTCTCAATTTCAATGCTAAGGTCAATTATTAATTCATCCAATTATTATAAATTTTAAGATATTCAAGTAATATAATATCCTTAATTTTAATTACCTATTTTAATAATATTAAAAAGTTAAAATTATAATAGAATTTAAGAATATATATATAATAAAAATGTGAGGCCACTGGTTACGAAACCAGTGGCAGGCGAACAACCATGAATCTACCAGAGAAACATATGATAAGGGTAGTAACACTACCTAAAATTTATCATTCCAATTATTCAATATATATTTAATCATTATGACACTAACAAGCAATTACTATGTCGTGATTTTCCCATTAATATCTTTTCAAAGACAAAGGTTGGCAATTAATTTTTCTTTCCCACAAACTCAGTATTATAATATTAATAATAATAATAATAATAATATAATATGACCCTATCTATAATTATCAATATGAAGATTAGATGTAGTGAGATTTTACCTTGTGAATAAAGGCAGCCCTTTGGTATCCTTGCACTACGGTTCTTTCTTTCCCAGAAACTACTTTTTATCGCTTATTAATTTTTTATTTATAAATAATAAATCCTTTCACTTAAATTTATTTTTTATACATGGGCTAAGTGATTTAGGGTTTTGAATGTTATGGACTTGGCCCATTAACCACTTACTAAAATTCACTATTCAAAATTACCCACTAAATTAATACATGTAATTCTAAGAGTAATTCAAATTTCTATTAAATTTACGGAAGGATATTTTATGAAAGAGAGAGGATTAGTTCTTAAAATGGATTAACGGGTCATTATATTATACACTACTAAAAATCATGTTCGTCCTCGAACATAAAGAAAAAGAATAAAGAATAACCAACGTTACCAAAAGTCTAAGTTATGACCTATTATTTGGTGTTTATCTCTCTAGAGAGATCCTCGTTAAGACCATCCCACCAAGATCAACTACTAAAAACTAATTCTCAAATCAAACTTTGGAGCATCTATAAATCAAGAGTGATTATCAAGTCAGAATCTAATATATGAACTAAACTAAATGAACCCATTGGATCATAACACAACCATCATGACGAATCTTCCTCACAAATCAAGATAACATTCTGAATGGTACCGGCTACAATCAGAGGTGAACCTTAACCAACACCACATACTGATTTTGCACAAACCATCATAGATCTTCAAGATTCCCTTTTGACAATATAATCTTTTCATGATCTTAACAATAAAAATATGATATTAGACATCAATCACTAATCAAGGGAGAATCAAACTTATCTATCCCAAAGAACAACAAGATCAAGATAAGTAAACCACATAGCTAGCGATACACCCAAGCTAACAGAACCTCTAACAACACTCTTAGACAATTGTAACTTTTCATACCTCTTATATAGGTTTCATAAGCAATGTTGTGCATGTAGAATTACTTATATACGTCAATTTCCAAGCAAAACCAAACCTATCATAACTGAAGTGATCAATTATGCCCAAGGATCTCATCATATAAAGGGACATAAGAAGATCGGTACATCCGATCCACCACTAAGAATTCACCCATAAATGTGGAAACATAGGTAATATAAGTAGGGAATCATACTCCAAATAGTGTCCAATATGAAGAAAGTGGTTACATAAGAATATACAAATTCAAGGTTGAATAACAAAGAACTCCTTCCGTAGGACCCATATAAAAGTAATTCCATTTATTTAACTCCACCTCTCGATTTTTGGCCACCCAGTCTAACCCCATTGCAACATTACAATACTCGATTCATCAAATCATACATACTTATCATAGTACTCCATTGAAGCCAACACTCTAAAAAAACAAACAAAAATCATAACTACACCAACCATTCACCTACTCTCAAACTGTCCCTAGTATCAAAATCTCCATATAAAACACATTGTAGCCTCTACAATTTCAAAATTTGGCTCTCTCTCTCTCTCTTTCCATTTAAGCATTACATGACATATATGAGTCACCTTAAGACTGATAGCACTATTTTCAAATACTTTTCCATCAAGGTAAGCTAATTGAATCACATCCAATGTCAACTTCACACAAAATTTTACATACATTCCCACTACCATTCATACCATCATGTACCTCATGCCAGAACTCGACGAAATCCGTGGTCACCCCAATAATATTTTTGTATACTATAAGCTCTAACCTCTACTCACCATCAAATGTCATATCATGACAGTCTATGTTGTCTCATAAAAATAGTAATCTCAATCCCCTCAAAATCCTTAATAACCTTGTTAACTATAGGTCCATATTGTTACGTATTCTTAAGTTACCTATCATAATTGGGACAATCTACCTCGATATAACCACATAAATCTTTCACACCTAAGTGCTTGTCACCAACCAAAAATTCAATCTTTAGAAAAGGCGATGATAACTTTCTTATAAGTCTATACCGAAACTAGTTCAGATCTCACATTCATATCTATACTCATAGATAAAAATCAATAAATACTTCAAGTACAAACCAAGGCCTTATACGAGAGTTCTTATTCCTTCATTTTTCTTAAACTCTTAAATTCTTCGCATGACAGAAATTAAAAAAAATCTTGAACTCTTCAATACATCAAAATTTTGTTTTATTTATTTATTTATTAGTTATTTTATTTTTTTTTTGCTAACTAGCTTACAAGTCTTATTCTTTGTCCAACAACCCATGACATTTTTACCTTATCCTCTAAATAAAAATGTAACTAAAACCATCTTAGGTATAACAATCAAAAGTAAACAATGAACTACTCAAATTATTCTTAAGTCAATCTCAATGCTTCATACCCAATGTGATCGATCACTTCTTACCTTATCAATCCATACCTTGACAAAACACATTGCCACAACCTACACTTACAATAAAAACTTGATTTTTTTTCTTTTGATTCCAACCGTGTAACACAATTCCATTATCTATCAACATTTGCTCACACCTGAAATTTTTTATGAATTTATGTATCATAGCTTATCATATATCGCCTCTCTAGCGACCTCTAAAGTATTACAATTGATTCAAAAGAAAAACTCAAGTCTCAAATGAACTTGTTTCTAGAATAGAACAAGATCATAATTATGGAGAAGAAAGTTTACTGAGATGGAAACAGCTACCTCACAAATCTCCAAGAAGCTTCGGAAAAGAAGAGAATGACAAGTACAACAAAAATCCAGGCTCATAACCTACAAAAATTTGTAGAAGTAAGGGGTGAGTACCAAACCACACGGTACTCAGCAAGTAAACGTCTAAGCACAAGCTAAGGGGATGAAATACGGGTACTCCTACCACCCCCAACCGAACCTCCAACAGCTCATAGTTTACATAGCACGTAGCTCAACAACAACACTTAGACAAATTACATATCCTCAATAACAACACTTCAACAAATTACATACTCTCAAGAACAATACTTCAACAAATTACATATCCGCAATAACAAGCTCAATATTGATCAATCACAAGTTCCGCAGAAAAGGCAATCAGAAGATCAGCAAAATATGATATCAAGTTCACTAATGATAAGTATGTGCAATGCAATGGCATGGAATGTCAAGTATAATGATGCATGTCTGACCTAGTGATACACACCCGATGTCTCTCAGTCCGGGACTCATGGGGGACATATCTGTCCATGCATCTGTCGCGGTGCACGACACGACCCTCGATAATAGTAACCATTGCGGCGCGCGATACGTCCCTCGAAATATAGTATCCATCGCGGCGCGCGATACGTCCCTCAAAATATAGTATCCATCGCGGCGCGCGATACGTCCCTCAAAATGGTACATCCTCTTTAGTACCCATTCTATTCTCAATGCACATAACACTTGTCACAACCAATGCCTCAGAATAATGCAGATGACAAGTTCACACAAATAATGAGGAGATGACCATTTTCATAACATTGCACTTCACAACCAGACAAACATGAAGTTACATCAACAATGATTCAAAAAGACTTCAACCCTTTCTCACACAACACATATAAACAATTAATCACATTGCCTTTGTTTCCCCATTCTTTTCATCATTAGAATTGTCAATGTGGGCAAGTCAACCATCACCAATCCCGTTACTCCAAGCATATACCACAAGGACATACACGCATTTCATACACTTAACAAGAGTTTAGAATCCACTTGCCTCAATTATCGAACAATCACTTCGGAACTTTAGCCTTCCTCCTTATTGCACTTCCAAATAAAATCCAGTCTATTCAAATAATAAACACTATAAGGTTTCGAAGTTAACAACCACATATTGCACGTGTCTAGACTAAACCAAAAAAACTCACGCAAATTTATAATTAAGTTCTTAAGTTTCAAGATTAGGATTAAGTTTTTAATTTCTTTTCATATCATAAATCTTAGGACATTCACTTAATACCATATACTTAATACTTAATATATTATTAATATATCAAAAACTTAAATGATAATATGAAAACTATTAAAAGGATCTCAAATTGATCCCAATTTATATCACCCGTATTTGAACACCAAAATAAAGATATTTCATGAAATACTTTATACGGAAGGCTTCTTGCATGTCTATTTACCTCTCTTCCCAATAATTGTTTCATGATCAAAACAATTGGTCATAATTACTTTTTGACTAAGGTGAAATTTATGCTACATAACATAGCATACATGTATACAAAATTAAAAATTAGTTTCACATATTAGTGTAAATTATACACGTTTTAATCTAAAAAATCTACTTCTAATTACATAAAACTTAATAGAAAGGATGAAAATAATTACCTTGGACGCTTGAGATGAAAATATTAATTTTTCTCCTCCTTTTCCCTTTTCTTTTCTCCCTTTCTTTTCTTTTCTTTCTCTGCGTTTTTTTTTCTTTTTCAAATCGTTCTTTTTCTTTCCTCATATAAGACGTCACAGGCTTTAATAAGTTAGGCCACTTGCCCCTTTTCTTTTTATTTTATTTTATTTATTTAATTAATTAATTCCTTTTCTATTTTTTTTCTAATTTTTTTAATTATTTTTTTTAGCAATAAAATAATCTTTTATTAATCTAAAATCATGTCACTCATTTAAAAATCCTCAAATACACCATATAAACCTAAACACATTAATATGTACCAAAGATCCACCATTAAAAGCTTTCTTATAAAAATGCTTAACTCAAGCGTCCATTGTAACTAGTTGGATTCCCAAATATGATTTTAACATCGAATCTTTTATAAGAGCATGTGATACAACTTATAACTCCTTATGTAGTTCGTATTCATGCTTAACATTAACATATCTGTTTTATATACCACTAGTTACCACATCGTGAAAGTCTGTTACATCCACCACTAGAACATATCATACCTACCGAGGATCATATCCAAATAGGTTACATATTTCTACCTATCAGTACCATTGTAATAGTCATATCATGACTTTCTTTGGTATACACTCAGTCTATGGAACCACAAAAGAGGTTCTGATCTCAATTGATGCAACATCATTCGCTAAGCAACCCATTAATGTTATGACAAATATATCAACGGTATTTTTCAAGTTACACTATTCATTATCTAGCCAACTCTTTGAACATAACTATTAATTGTCGAGCTACTCCAGATATTGTTTATACCACATAAGTACTAATTTTTTTTACTATGGTAACTAACCTTACTCAACCCCTTCAAATATGACCACACATTCCTTTCAAAAATATATCATTTCAACCTTAATACCAGATTTAATTAACATCCAACCAATACACGACACACCAATTATTAAGATGAGGAACTATGCACTAGTCATAACATAAATGAGAGTGAAAGTAGTGAAGCGATAAGAATCAAAACAGGATTAAGTACGCACGATAGAGATCCAAGAAGTGAAGATTCTTCCTAAAAGTCACTATAGCCTCTCGAAGATAAGTACAGACGTCTCCGTACCGATCCTCGAGACGCTATTTAGACTCGACTTGTATACACGTGAGACCTATGAACCTGGGGCTCTGATACCATTTTGTCACGACCCAAAAATGGGCGTGATGGCACTCGTCTTACCCCACCAAGACAAGTCAGCCTAAAACTCAACCATTACAATAAAGTGCGGAAATAAAATATAAGTAACTTAATAAAACCCCAAAAACCTGGTAGTCACGTGTACAAGTCTCTAAAGTATTACAATTGATTCAAAAGAACAACTCAAGTCTCAAATGAACTTGTTTCTAGAATAGAACAAGATCATAATTAAGGAGAAGAAAGTCTGTTGCGATGGAAACAGCTACCTGACAAATCTCCAAGAAACCTCAGACAAGGAGAAAGGAAATATCAAAAGTCCCGGCCTAGTAACCTACAAAAAATTTATTTATAGTAGCAAGGGTTGAGTACCAAACCACACGGGGTACCCAGCAAGTAAAACGTCTAAACACAAGCTAAGGGATATAATACGGGTACTCCTACCACCCCCAACCAAACCTCCACAACTACAACTGCATTAAAATCAACCCAACCTAACAACTCACAGTTTACATAGCACGTAGCTCACAAAAACTAAAACAAATTACATATCCTCAACAACAACACTTCAACAAATTACATATCCTCAACAAGAATACTTCAACAAATTACATATCCGCAATAACAAGCTCAATATTAATCAATCACAAGTTCCGCAGGAAGGCAATCAGAAGATCAGCAAAATACGATATCAAGTTCACTAAATGTCAAGTATAATGATGCATGTCTGACCTAGTGATACACACCAGCTGTCTCTCAGTCCGGGACCCATGGGGACATATCTGTTCATGCATCTGTCGCGGCGCACGACACGACCCTCGATAATAGTAACCATCGCGGCGCGCGATACGTCCCTCGAAATATAGTATCCATCGCGGCGTGCGATACGTCCCTCGAAATGGTACATCCTCTTAATTACCCATTATTTCTCAATGCACATTACACTTGCCACAACCAATGCCTCAGAATAATGCAGATGACAAGTTCACACATATAATGAGGAGATGACTATTTTCATAACATCGCAAGTTCACAACACCACAACAAACATGAAGTTACATCAACAATGATTCAACAAGCCTTCAACCTTTCTCACACAACACACACACAATACAACAATTAATCACATTGCTTTTGTTATCCCCCATTCTTTTTATCATTAGAATTAATCAATATGGACAAGTCACCCATCACCAATCCGGGACTCCACTTCCAACACATATACCAGGACAGACATACACACATTTCATACACTTAACAAGAGTTTAGAAAATCCACTTGCCTCGAATAATCAAGAATTCACTCCGGCACATGAGTCTTCCACTATCGTGTACTTTTAACTCAAAGTGATTTATTCACATTATATAACCACAATAAGGTTTCAAAACTAACAAACTTATATTACTATGTAACAAGCTCCTAATCTTAATGCCAATTACATGTTAACTCTCATATTTCTCAATTTCAAGGCTAAGGTCAATTATTAATTCATCCAATTATTATACATTTTAAGATATTCAAGTAATATAATATCCTTAATATTTAATTACCTATTTTAATAATATTAAAAAGTTAAAATTATAATAGAATTTAAGAAGATATATATAATATAAAAATGTGAGGCCACTGGTTACGAAACCAGTGGCAGGAGAACAACCATGAATCTACCAGAGAAACATATGATAAGGGTAGTAACACTACCTAAAATTTATCATTCCAATTATTCAATATATATTAATCATTATGACACTAACAACAATTACTATGTCTGATTTTCCCATTAATTCTTTTCAAAGACAAAGGTTGGCAATTAGTTTTTCTTTCCCACAAACTCAGTATTATAATATAATAATAATAATAATAATATAATATGACCCTATCTATAATTATCAATATGAAGATTAGATGTAGTGAGATTTTACCTTGTGAATAAAGGCAGCCTTTTTTGGTATCCTTGCACTACGGTTCTTTCTTTTCCAGGAACTACTTTTATCGCTTATTAATTTCTGATTTATAAATAATAAATCCTTTTACTTAAATTTATTTTTATACATGGGCTAAGTGAATGTTATGGACTTGGCCCATTAACCACTTACTAAAATTCACTATTTAAAATTTACCCACTAAATTAATACATGTAATTCTAAGAGTAATTCAAAATTTCTATTAATTTACGGAAGGATATTTTATGAAAGAGAGAGGATTGTTCTTAAAATGGATTAACGGGTCATTATAATTGAACCCAAATAGCCTACGCATTTCTACTCATTAAGTAACTAACATACACTATCAAATTTGCTTGGTTTCTCGTCTAAAGCGATATGCATCTCTTCGTAGATCAGGTCAATAACATGAATAACACACTCTATAATTCTACACAAGTAAGCGTCAATACTATTGTAGTAGTCGTTCTATGATCTTCTTAACATTCACTCAATTTATGAAACTACAATAGTGAGTTTTAACTAAACTGGTCCAACATCATTCTCCTCATTCCCTACGAAATTCATAAATGTTATGACAACTTTACTTGCTATATTTTCCATAGTTACTATATTCATTATCTAGTCATCTATTTAATTATTCACTTTCAATTATCGAACCACTAGAGATATTACATATACCACACAAGTACTATTCCTCAATTGGGGAAACTAACCTGAACTAGGATAACACATTAATGAAGTCCATCAAACCATTGTTCAACCTGATCATTTAGAAATTCTAATAAAATTATCGTTAAGCCATCACCTAACTCAATCCTTTCAAATTGAACATTTCAAATTTGACCACACATCTTTTTCATCTTAGTATCAGGTCTAACCTCCAAGCCATATAGGAAACACCAACTTCTAACTTAAGGAATCACACACGACTCATCACTATAAGTGAGAGAGAATGAAATGAAGCGATAAGAATCAGAACGGACAATGATGCACGATAGAGATTCAAAAGGTGAAGTTTTTTTCCCTAAAAGTCATTATAGCCTCTCGAAGATAAGTACAGACGTATCCGTACTAATCCTCAAGACTCTATTTAGACTCGGTTTGTACACACGTGAGACCTATGAACCTGGGCTCTGATACCATGTAGTCAGGACCCAAAAATGGATGTGATGACGCTCGTATTATCCCACCAAGACAAGTCAACCTACAACTCAACCATTACAATAAAATGTGAAAAATTTCAGAAACAATTCAAAACATCCCCAAAATCTGGTTGTCACGTGTACAAGACTCTAAAGTATTACAATCCACATTTTATAGTAATAAACTTCGTCTTTATACCACGATATTCGTACCATTCTCAACCCATCACACATAAACAACTAATCACACTGTATAACCCATTTTTCATCATTAGAATAAACCAAAATGTGGACAAGTTAACCCATGAGCAAGCCCCATTACTCCCAAACACATACCACAAGGAAATACACGAATTTCATACACTTAACAAGGGTTTAGAAATCTACTTGCCTGAATAAATAATCAAGAATTCACTCCAAGACTTGAACCTTCCCTTTTCGTTGAGATTCCAAATCAATGCAATCTATTCAAGTACATATTCACAATAAGATTTCGAAACTAACAACACCCTATTATGATGTGTCTAGCTTAGACCCAAATTTCACCCGAATTTATAATAAATTTTCTAAATCTTGATTTCAATTATCATGTCAACTCTCATATTCTTAAATTTAAGTCTAGGGTTATGTCTCAATTCCTTCAGTATCATGAATTTAATTATATTCATATAATATAATGCACATACTATTTAACAACATATCTTAGTATCTCAAAACTTGAATTATAATAAAGTAATAATTAATAAGAAAGAAATTGTAAAGCACTCGAACCAAATCACAAAATTGGCATTTACTTATGAAAATATAACAATCTGCATATTCATACGACATATAAATTTTCCCAACCATTATTCTCTAATCATTGGCCTATGATTAGCCTCAACCCATTTACAATTGTTCTTAACCATTTACTTTTATCCATCAACAACCGTAGATGCAAAAGAAACCCAATTCTAAATTTTAAATTATTTCCATCAAGGGGGCCCTCCATCAACCCATAACACTATAATACGATCATATGCCCATAAAGTCAACCACTAATTTCTTACATATATAAAAAATATGAGAACACTTGAATTCATACCTATAAAAGACGGGTCGTTTTCTTTGGCTATCGAAGCCGCTGGCTACTCTTCGGAGGTTAATCTTTTTTTTATTTTTTTTGTTTTCAGAAATTAAGAATTAATGGTATCCCTTCCCACTAATTTATTTTAATACATGGGTCTAGTGATAAATTATCATTTTAGCCCATTAACTATGGATTTAGTCATTTATATATAGTTATCCACCAGGTAATTAACTTAAGTCAATCGAATAATATAAAATTCTCAAACCAACTTCAAAAATCATAAATAACTTGGGAAAATTATAATTTTTGTAAAAATTTTAAAGATGACTTTTCGATCCATTTACACCAAAAACCACAAATTCACCTCTCCCTCCACAAAATATTAAAAATGCAAAAACACAAAGTTCCCCCAAAATATTTAAACTTTGTTATAAAATCAAGATTATAAGAAAAAGATAAGAGAAGTAGATGTAGGAGAAGACTTTCTTCTTATTCAAGTATAAGTAAATTTCATATGTATATATTACAGTAGTGAATGAACAACTCTATTTATAGAGTGAGAAATAACTCCAAAGGTCACCATATTAAGTATCATAATAAAAAGATATATTCTTATCCAAAAAAGTTCATGAAACCTAGTGAATATGAATGGTTGTTCATGTACTAACTTTATGACTATCCATTATTCAATAGATTTATAACAAATTTAAATTAGTCAACCTATGTTCCCCGAATTAAAACCCAGATCCTTTTTCCTTATTCCCCATTCCTTTCCTATAATCCCCTCCCCCTTCCTTATCTCACTATCTTGTTTAATAAAAAAAATATATGTAATGTTTTGTTGATTAACTTTTTCTTTTGAAGGTTTTATTCAAGGTATGTTCGTCTTTATATATTTTAGAATTTTTAAATTTTTCTTAGAGATATTTTATTTAAACTTTTTGGAATTAGGTTTATTGCAACAATTTTATAAATACTTAAGGTCGAATAATATTATTGTGAGGAGCCATAAGTTATTTTCTCCTTGAGATTATATGAGTGCATACATCATATATATAATCCGTTAGTCTTGATTTTGGTGCTAAAATACTTTATCATTATTGACAAGCATTTTAGTGTAATTAAAGCGAATGAGTGCATTCTAAGACGGAGATGTTGATCAAGCTAAGGTAGTTGAATATCGTGGAAGAAGGGATAGAAGAAGACTATGTTGCTTTGAGCTCGAACAAGATGGTGTCGTAAAAGAATTATACATTAAGATTATTTTTAGAATTGTAAAATGCAATTATATGTAATTTTAGAAATGTTTTGGAATCTGAAAAATGCATCTGTAGCTAATTATATAATTCTTGTAACTTATAAAGCTTGTGTAAACTCTTCAATAGAGATGAAATTATTGAATGCAGTAATATATAAATGTATATAATTCTCATTTGTAATGTTAATCTAGCAAGAACATGTATATAATTGTTTATTTTTCTTAGCAAATTAATATGTTTAGCTATAGTTCTATATATTTCACGGCTAAAAGGTATTATTTTTCGCTACAACACGATAGTTCTGTGGCAATACTTTATGTCATAGCCACAAATATTATTATCATAACTAAATATGAATAATATTGCCACAAAATTAAGCTATAGAAATAGCTATAAAATCTAAATTTGCATGGCAAAGAGATTAAATATTTTGCTACAATATAATACTTTTGTGTCTGATCTATGAAATAGCTAGCTACAACTCTTTTTTTACTGTGGCAAAAAAATAAAATAACTTGCTATAATATATTTTTTTGTTGCAGGACTTTGGTATCAAAATAGCTACAACTCCAAAATTATATAGCAATAGATATTAGTTCTTAGCCATGGGTGATGTAAAGTGTGTAGCTAACATTTAGCCATGCTACATCTTGCTGTGAATACTATGAAAAAAATTATTATAGCTAAAGTGTTTAGCCACGGAAATTTTTATATTTTGCTATAATCGTTTTTGTGGCAATATATGTCTTTTCTTGTAGTGAATTTTGCTCCTTTGAATTTGTAGTTTCATTTGGAACTTGTGTCATTGGACTAGTAGGTGTATCTTCTCATTCCTCTTCTCCGAATAAACTTCTACTTCTTCACCTGAATTTTCATCATGATTAGGATTAATATTACCATAACATCGTTCTAAACTTTTATGATCGAGTTGAAAATTTGAATTAATATCATAAGAAGTATCATCAACATAAGTAGAATCATTTGTGTTAAATCTAACTCTAGACATTGATTTAGATGAAGTACCACCACATTTACACTTTATTTCTTTACTTTTATTTTTACCAAAATGAAATATTTAAAATGTCACCTTGTTCTTTCTCTTTTCCTTTATCGGTATTTTTTTTTGCTATATATAGTAATACAAAAATAATAATAATAACACAAAAATGAAAAACAAAATATAAATATTATGAAACCAATGTAGCAAATGTCTCCTTTAATATCAGACGTTAAATCAATTCTTGAAGCTTGTAGTTTGTTGTAACTTGTAACTTCTAATTTGAAACTCCAATACTTGATAGCAAATATGAGATCAAATTGTCACGACCCAAAAATGGGTGTGATGGCACTCGTCTTATCCCACCAAGACAAGTCAGCCTAAAACCCAATATCTAACATAGTGTGGAAGTAAATGACAATCCAACAACAATTTGTATTATGAAACCAAGTCATATTAATTCAATCCCCAAAACCAGGTTGTCACGTGCATAAGCCTCTAATGTAAATATTAGAATTGAAATAAAATAGAAGTCTAAAATGAAGTTGTCTTTCAAGTAAAAACAAAGTCATAAACCGGAGTAGGAAAGTTCGCTGAGATGACAAGCAGCTACCTCACAATCCTCCATAAGATGCCTTGGAAACGAAAAGAATGACAGGTATCACGATGATTTGGGCTCGTAACCTACAAAAATTTGTAGAAGCAAGGGGTGAGTACCAAACCACGCGGTACCCAACAAGCAAACCTCTAAACACAAGTTAAGTGAACAAAATACGGGTACTCCTTACACCCTATTTGAACATCCACACTACAAACAGCTCAAAGTTTACCAAACATACAACTCAATAACCACACTCAATATTCAACAGTCACAATTTTCACAGAGAAACACTATCACGATCAGCAAACCACGTATTCAAGTTCATCAATAATAAAAAGGTGTAATGTCATGAGATGCAATGTCAAGTATAGTGATGCATGTCTTCCCTAAAGATACACACCCGCTGTCTCTCAGTCTGGGACCCATGGGGGACGTATTTGTCCATGCATCTGTCGTTGTGCATGACACGACCCTCGATAATAGTAACCATCACGGCACGCGATGCGTCCCTCGAAATATAATATCCATCACGGCGTGCGATACGACCCTCGAAATGGTACATTCACTTACCACAACCATGTCTTAGATACAATGCAAATGACATGCTCAAATAAAAATGAGGAGATAACCATTTTGATAACAAAGCACAATTTACAACAAGGAATATAACACCAACAAATAAGCAACAAGTCTCCAAGTCATTCTCAACACCACACAAGGAAATACACGAATTTCATACGCTTAACAAGGGTTTAGAAATCCACTTGCCTAAAATAGTTGAACAATTACTATGAGACTTGAGCCTTTCCTTTTCGTTGTGCTTCCAACTCAAAGCAATCTATTCACATTAATAATCACAATAAAATTTCAAAAATAACAAAGCTCATGTTACTATAGGTCTAACCTAAACCCAAAAACTCACTCAAATCTATAATCAAATTCCTAATATTAATGTCAACTAGCTAGATGTCAACTTTCATATTTATCCAAGTTTCAAGCTTAGATAAGTCTTCATTCTATAACCTAATATTAATAATATCCATAAAATACAATACACCTAATATTTAACTACTCATTTCATTAAAACAAAACTTGAATTATAATGTTATAATTATATGAAGAATCCGATAAAAAAAATGATTAACTACCACTTTATAATTTATTTTATGCAAATAAACCAATTTCCCCTTCTTCTATATTCCCATTCCAATTCAACTTTTTTTTTCTTCCAGGAGCCACATTGAACAAACCATTAATTTCCATTCACGTTACAACATTTATGACAATTGTTTTGTCTTTTTCTTCTTTTTTTTGTTCAGCAATACACACACCCTAATTATCTATTATAAAATCAATCAACTAATCACAAATAAATCACTAAATAACCACTAACGAATTGATTTCAATATTATGACAATTCATGTGATTTGTTATTCAATATTTAAGGTTCAACTTGGCAATCACCACTTATTATTATAAAAATATATAAGTACCTATATAATATTGCTAAATACATACATATGTGTGCAACAATTAAGGAAAGCCTTAAGCAATTAATGCAGGGAGAAGAAATTACCTGGAGCAGTTCGTAGCCGCAATGCCAAAAAACCCTTCGCCCTTTTCTTCTTTTCCTTCTTATTATTTTTGTCACGACCCAAAAATGGGTGTGATGGCACTCGTCTTATCCCACCAAGACAAGTCAGCCTAAAACCCAATATTTAACAAAGTGCGGAAGTAATGACAATCCAACAACAATTTCTATTATGAAACCAAGTCATATTAATTCAATCCCCAAAACCAGGTTGTCACATGCACAAGCCTCTAATGTAAATATTAGAATTGAAATAAAATAGAAGTCTAAAATGAAATTGTCTTTCAAGTAAAAACAAAGTCATAAACCGGAGTAGGAAAGTTCTCTGAGATGACAAGCAGCTACCTCACAACCCTCCACAAGATGCCTCGAAAATGAAAAAAATGACATGTATCACGAAGATCCGGACTCGTAACCTACAAAAATTTGTACAAGCAAGGGGTGAGTACCAAACTACGCGGTACCCAACAAGCAAACCTCTAAACACAAGTTAAGTGAACAAAATACGGGTACTCCTTACACCCTATTTGAACCTCCACACTACAAACAACTCACAGTTTACCAAACACACAACTCAATAACCACACTCAATATTAAACAATCACAATATTCACAGAGAAACACTATCACGATCAGCAAACCACGTATTCAAGTTCATCAATAATAAAAGGTGTATGCCATGAGATGCAATGTCAAGTATAGTGATGCATGTCTTTCCTAACGATACATACCCACTGTCTCTCAGTCTGGGACCCATGGGGGACATATTTGTCCATGCATCTGTCGCGACACACGAAACGACCCTCGATAATAGTAACCATCGCGGCGCGCGATACGTCCCTCGAAATATAATTTCCATCGCGGCGTGCGATACGGCCCTCGAAATGGTACATTCTCTTACCACAACCATGTCTTAGATACAGTGCAAATGACATGCTCAAATGAAAATGAGGAGATAACCATTTCAATATTATCACAAATCCCAACAATTCACGTGATTTGTCATTCAATATTTAAGGTTCAACATGGCAATCACCACTTATTATTATAAACATATATAAGTACCTATATAATATTGCTATATACATACATATGTGTGCAACAATTAAGGAAAGCCTTAAGTAATTAATGCATGGAGAAGAAATTATTGGAGCAGTTCGTAGTCGCTATGCCAAAAAACCCTTCGCCCTTTTCTTCTTTTCCTTCTTATTATTTTTGTCACGACCCAAAAATGGGTGTGATGGCACTCGTCTTATCCCACCAAGACAAGTCAGCCTAAAACCCAATATTTAACAAAGTGCGGAAGTAATGACAATCCAACAACAATTTCTATTATGAAACCAAGTCATATTAATTCAATCCCCAAACCAGGTTGTCACATGCACAAGCCTCTAATGTAAATATTAGAATTGAAATAAAATAGAAGTCTAAAATGAAATTGTCTTTCAAGTAAAAACAAAGTCATAAACCGGAGTAGGAAAGTTCTCTGAGATGACAAGCAGCTACCTCACAACCCTCCACAAGATGCCTCGAAAATGAAAAAAATGACATGTATCACGAAGATCCGGACTCGTAACCTACAAAAATTTGTACAAGCAAGGGGTGAGTACCAAACTACGCGGTACCCAACAAGCAAACCTCTAAACACAAGTTAAGTGAACAAAATACGGGTACTCCTTACACCCTATTTGAACCTCCACACTACAAACAACTCACAGTTTACCAAACACACAACTCAATAACCACACTCAATATTAAACAATCACAATATTCACAGAGAAACACTATCACGATCAGCAAACCACGTATTCAAGTTCATCAATAATAAAAGGTGTATGCCATGAGATGCAATGTCAAGTATAGTGATGCATGTCTTTCCTAACGATACATACCCACTGTCTCTCAGTCTGGGACCCATGGGGGACATATTTGTCCATGCATCTGTCGCTACACACGAAACGACCCTCGATAATAGTAACCATCGCGGCGCGCGATACGTCCCTCGAAATATAATTTCCATCGCGGCGTGCGATACGGCCCTCGAAATGGTACATTCTCTTACCACAACCATGTCTTAGATACAGTGCAAATGACATGCTCAAATGAAAATGAGGAGATAACCATTTCAATATTATCACAAATCCCAACAATTCACGTGATTTGTCATTCAATATTTAAGGTTCAACATGGCAATCACCACTTATTATTATAAACATATATAAGTACCTATATAATATTGCTATATACATACATATGTGTGCAACAATTAAGGAAAGCCTTAAGTAATTAATGCATGGAGAAGAAATTATTTGGAGCAGTTCGTAGTCGCAATGCCAAAAAACCCTTCGCCCTTTTCTTCTTTTCCTTCTTTTCCTTCTTCTTATTTTTTTTCTAAATTAATTATATACTAAAAGTGATAAATTTTACTCACTTATTTTAATATATGAGGAACAAATGGTATAGGATCTTAAATAAATTATCACACTAGCCCACTAACTATCTATTAATTCATTATCTATGACCACCCATCCATTAATTAATTCAAGTTAAGCAATATCAAAATTTCCAAAAATGACCTTCCGGGTCATTACACAAATTTAGAATTGATAATTGAAATATATATATTATAATAATATGAGACTTAAATGAAATATAAACTAAAACTTAAAATTAAGATTGAGATTTGAGATTTGAGAGGAAATAGGAAATAGATGAAAGAAATGAGAATAGATGATTTTGTAAGCAATAGTAAGGGATAAAGGTGTATATATAACATTTTAATTCTTAGATCTTTGAATTGGTTTCTCATATAAATTTCCCTTTCATCAACTAGCACCATAAAAAAAAAAATTGTGGCATTAAATATTGATATTAATAAATAGTGTTAAAGTCTTTATCGGTATTAGTTAAGTGTCATTACAGTCAATGTCACTAAAGACTTTAGGGACATATACAAAGAGTGTCAATTGCCACTAAAAATACATATTAATTGCCGCTAATGATTATTTTTGTTATAGTGTAGACTGACTCATAATGGGACGAGTTGATATAATTCAAAGATTAAAATTAATTTCAAATAAATTGATACAAAGTATAACAAAATCATAAAAGAAAATCAATTTAATTTCAGAACATCAACCTACTAAAACTTGCACAATAGAACGATGCCCTTTTACTATTCAGCGAAGTCTCCAATTTCAAGTTATTTTCATAGTTTTCATAAATTTCGAAGATCCATATTTATGAGGAAAAAAATTAATTTTAAGATACTTAAATTGTATTTTTAAATAAAATTTTAATTTTAAATTAATAATATATTGAAATTATGTATAACGAGTATTTAATAGTAGGGTATATGAAAACCAGAATATTGTATTTCGTTGTACTTTTTTTTCACTCACTCTCACCATTATGAGTTTCAATATCTGCAATTAGTTGAGCTATAATCATTCCCCACCCACCACCAACCAAAAAGAAAATAAAAACAAGAAGAAAAAGATAATCAAGTTTCTATTTTTGCATGATTTTAGGAAATAATTGAAGAAGAAATAGGTATTGATAGGCTGTTCAGTGGCCAAGTGTGTGACAAAAGAAGCTCAAAGCAAAAGCCCATCAGATGTAACAAGTCATCTACACTTACCATCTGAAGATCGCGATTATGATTGAAATTTCTCTATTTTTTTTATTAAAAAAAAAATCACAAAATTTTTAAGTAATGATATTGAAAAATCAGCTTTCCATAATATATGTATACTTTATATTTAGTTTCTTCATTTTTAATTCAAATTAATCAAATCAACAAATATTGTATACGATATATATATATATATATATATATATATATATGTTCATATAAATATAAAGGGAAAAATAAGTGTGAGCTGGGCCAGGCTGTGTATTATCTCAATACTTTGAGTTGTTAAGTGGCACATGAATGAAACAGACATCTCAATAACATTCCTCATGGACATTGTTTTATCATTAATTTTATTGTTTTTATGTCGGCACTATAATGTTTAACCTTAAAAACATCTCAAATTAAACACTAATATTCTAAGATTAGCTATTCTAATTTTGTTATGATCTTCATACGTACCCACTTTGGCTAAATGAATCAAAGTACTAGAAAAAGGTTGATGCATTTGGATTATTTGTTAAAATAAGGAGACAATTTAATCAACTTGTTTCTAAACAACTTTTTATATATGTTGATCTAGCTGAATTATAGTATTATACTAAAAAAATTGAATATTTCATACCAATATAGACCCCAACAACTAACAAGGTTTAGACCTTACAAATTTCACATAAATGAAACCAAAAAATTACTTAAACTCTGTGTTAACAAACTAATAGTAATATGTTAAACTTGTCTATTTTAGCTTTTATAACTAAGTGAAAATGAAAAGATAAAGAGTCTGTTTGGCTCAGCTTAAAAGCTGGTCAAACTGACTTAAAAACTGGTTTTTGACTTATTTGGTTGTTTGGCAATACTCAAAATAACTTATTTTAAGTTTAAAAAAACGTATTTTAAGCCAAAAGTTAAAAGTTGGGGTAGGGGTACTTTTTTTTCCAGCTTATAAGTTTATTTTAAGTTGACCACATTTTTACCTTTTTGCCCTTAATATTTTTATTCAATCTCCAAATTACCCACATAACTCTAACATCTCTTTCTTCTATTTTTCCCTTTTCACGTGTGGATGATAGACAATTACTATTACTAATGAATGAAAATAAAATAAATTTTAAATCTTTCAAGTGACCTATTTAAATTATGTATTATTAAAATGTAAAATAAGTTGCACATATAACTTAAATAAAAATTTATATTCCTCTTATAAATAATTTGTGATAATAAAGAAATATGTGAATGATAGACAATTATTATTACCTATAGATGAAACTTAAATAAAATCTTAAATCGTTCTTTAATCTATTCAAATTATATATCTTTAAAATCTATAATAAGTTTATATTCCTCTTATAAATAATTTGTGATGAGAAAGAAATATGTGAATGAAAGCAAAATATAATTATTTATGGCTGTAAAATATAAATTAATTAACCTTTATTATGTTAACAGCTTTTAAGGGTATTTCAAACATTTTGATTTAAAAAGTTGTTTATCAACACTTATTTCCAAACACATCAACAACTTTTTTTTTTTAACTTCAGCACTTTTATCCAAACGCATAACTGCTTATTTTAAAATAAGTTTCAGCACTTTCAAAAGTACTTTTTTAAAACTGCTTTTATTAAGCCCATCCAAACGAGCCCAAAATGAATGTGGGCTTACCAAGTTAAATATTTTTGCTGGATTTGATATCGTAATAATTTATGGAAATGATATGAAAATATAAAAATTGTTAAATGTGAAACAACTGCTTTGTTTGTATACATTAAAGTACGTCTGTTTTAAATATATACTGTATAGAACATCATTCAAGAAGAAGCGCTCCTGTCAAGAATTTTTCATAGCTGGAACTTAAATTCAAATCCAAATTTGCTTTTTTATCGTATGTACGCAAATAGACTAGAAGACATATTTATAAGTTTATAGTGAATAATGGTTATGATGCAAAGAAAAAGCAAATTTATTTTGTGTAGTTGAGTGGGTCAATTGAAAAGTTTCACATGGGTTCACACTCAATAATAGAATTCATTTTTGCCACTATCGTGGGTGGTCAATTAAATTGATAAAAAGTCTGCCCTTTTTTGGGCAAATGCTAACACTATGTTATCTTTGTCTTATTAATAACAAAACGTGAATAATGTTTATTTTTCTTTTCTCATATTTGTTTTTTTCCCATATAGACTATAACATTTTATGGTAATAGGTGGGGCTTAGGACATTTGTTTGTGACCAAGAAAATTTAAACTCACACACAAGCATTAGTTCAATGTTAAAATGCTAAAGTTATAAATAAAAAAAGGGCCAAAATTTGCAAATTGTTTCCTATTTGTATTTAACATAAAATGAGTAAACTCTACGTATCTAAATCTTTCAAAGGAAAAAGTTCAAATTAACCATGAATACCATTTTAAATTAGCATCAGATTGGAACTTCATTTGGAGATGAAGGACAAAAAACAAGACTTTTCCTAACGAGGTAAAATTAGATCATAAGTATAATGCCAGCATAATTGCTCTATTTCGAATATATATATATATATATATTATATATATATATATATATATATATATATATATATAATTTCTTTGCTAACACTAGCATTGTATTGTTTAACTCTTTATGCACTCTATCTCTTCAAATCTTTGATGAATAGAGTAATATTCTGTCAAAAATATAAATAAATAGTCGAAAAGTGTTGAACAAAGTAAATTATAAATATTCTTTTATTTCTTTGTAACTTTTCATGTTAAAGTAAAATATACCAAGTTATCAATTTTTTAAATCTGATTCTATAATTCTAACTCTTATATCATTATTCAAAATTTATCAACTTATTACTTATAAAACTATATTATCGATTCAAATAATAATTGTCTCAGTAACATGATGTTTCAATGTTAAATTGATAAAAATTTCCTTCAAAATAATAATTAAAAAAAAACTTTGAAAGAATCATTTACAAAAAAGATAGTAATATTTACATATAAAATTTTAGAAAAATAAATAAATACGAATAAAATTTATTTAAATTGTATGCCTCTAATTAAAATTTCATTTTAGGCCTCAAATTATGTTGAGTCGCCCCTGTCTTTACTAATTCCAACAAACTTTGCAGAGACACGAAGTTACCAAAGTTTAATGAACCAGTGAAGAAAAGAAAAACAGAAGAATATAAATTAATTCATAAAACTAAAATCTATAACACATATCAGAATTTGGAAAATAAAAATAGGTAGAAGATCAAGCCCATTGAATGCACAGTATCCCCTTAAGGAATTTATTTCCCTCTAGCATCCGAGGTTTGATTTGGAATATGTCCTCCTAGGATAGAATGATCTCAATCACCAGTGTATTGATACCCAAAACGTTGGTGTCAGCAAACCACTCAAGCGCAGTAAAGTACACGAAGAAATTTTGTGTAGAAGAAGAAGAAGAAATCAGAAAATTCCGTAAGGAAAAAGTCTGAAGAATGAATGATATTCATAGCCAAAAGGAGTTGGTTTCAAAAGGTTGCAATCCATTCAGAATCCACACGACCATTCATGAAAGTTTGCAACCTTTCAAATGGTCATGACTGTTCCTAAAAGTTGCAACCTTTCAGAACAGGCATTTCTAACGGCAGAAAATTCAAATTAAAAAGGAAAGAATTTAAATAAAGTGGGTCGCATGGATTCGAGTCGGGTCGTAACATTTCTGTTAATCAACTAAAAAGTTGAAACGTTTAGGTTAATCATAACTAAATAATTGAAAACGTTTCGGTAATCAACTAATTGATTGAAAATGTTTTGGCCATTTAATTTAATTTAATTAATTAACTAATTAATTAAATAACTGAACAATTGAAACAAACTTTGTCCAAAAAATAATCTCTCGATCGATCATTTTCTAAAGACGAAGACGAGGGAGCGAAGACAACGGCGCATGGGGGGTCCCTCTTTCTAACCCTTTTAACAATTAATAGGAGTTCTATATATTTAAAATCTCATATTTTTCTTTCCACAACCAATGAGGGAGAAATCTTTTTTCACTAAAGCATAAGAGGACTTTTCAAGTTTCTGACTCTTCAAGTTCCTAACTTTCAAAATCCTCCCTTTTCATCTTCCCTCCATTTTCCATTAACTCTTACTATATACCCAACAAGTGGCGTTTATGTAATGGTGGATCATCACACTCTCTTCCCCATAGTGTTTCAACGACCACAATGCATTGATGTTGCATAAACTCTCGAATTTTATCTTTGAATAGTCATAAGTCCTCATATCATTTATGTGTATCTTCTTTTCCGGTGATTTCCCTTTATAATGAACGTGGACTACGACGATGAATTTTCTTCTAAGTCTCTCTTAAAATTTGTAGCAGTTTTCAAGAATATCAATCTCATCTTCTTGATGCCCTTCACAAGTTGTATAGCCGAAAGTTGTACTTAATTTTATTTGTGTGGTATAGTTATTGTAGGCACCATGCAAACCCCTTCTTGTTCCATGACTCGGAAACAATGGAGGTAATGTATCACACTATGTGAAGAACTTTTGCCCTAAAATAAAATCAAATATATTCATCTTTGTAATGATAAAGTTTGTCGTACCTTTTCAGTAGCCCAATTTCACAACAACACCATAAGAATTTTGAGGATTGATATTCACGGTCTTGACGCGAGAGTTAGTTGGAGAATGCTTGAACTCTAGTATCTTCGTTGTAGCCTCGGTCATATAATTATGACTTTCTTTTGTGTCAATCAATGCACAAGCATGCTTATTGTTAATGATATAAGTACTGAATTTTATCCTCGTTAACTTGGCTAGTAAAGTTTGTAATAGCTCCACTTAGTCCAATCAATCCTAATTGGGTTGTGACAACAATATTTCTTGCTCTGTATGTTTATGCACCATAGCGCTAAGACTTTTAAGTCAAGATAATCCATGAAACTATTTGTGCCTCTAAATATGTAACATCCCTTCCTCTCAGTTGTGATTTCTTTTTACGAATAATTCTGATGATCAATTGAATTTTTCTTATCGAACTTCTGTATATCTCAAGTCTTCTAGTGTCGCTGATGTACTTTTTTGCGTCTACGACAATCTTCTCCACCCTTAAAAGACACCCTCTAACTTATTGCTTCTATATTTTATCATACTATTAATTCCTAAGTTTCATCAAAGACTTGACTTTCATTATGGTTTGGTCTACTGATATACCGTGGTTTCACGGTATAATTAATACCTTTTCCTTAAGTTTAGTGTGTCCGAAAGCTTTTTGTGCTAATTTTGATATAAGTTTCTCTTTGTTTTGCAGGAAATCTGTCCAGAGCTGAATGCGGAGATTTTGAGCGAAAAAATGCAGAAGAGACCACCTACGGAGCTTATGACGGTCCGTCGTGCCTGTGACGGTCCGTAGGTGGCAGCGTAGTGCAGCTGCTGAAGGAAGATGGGGAAGTCTGACCAAGTGTGGGATTACGAAGCTTGTGACGGTCCGTCCTGCAGGTTCGTCGTGAAGATCAGAGAAGTGATCCTAGTACCCAGATTCCAAGAGTTGAAGTATTTTGAAACGAAGACCCTCGACGGAACGTCGTGCCTATGACGGTCCGTCACACTTGCCGTTGAGGGGAATAAGAGAGCAGCATAAGAAATTGCTAAGTATGGGACGACGGAGTCCATGACGGTCCGTCGCGACCCCGACGGTCCGTCGCGACGTCCATCGACCCAGCCGCGTTTTGGCAGATTTCCAGTAATTAGAATCCTTGTTTAATTAGGTTTTTATTTTTTATAAATAGTTCAAAAAACCTCGTTTTTGAGGTTAGACTCTGCTAGATTAGACATCATATTATTAGACTTTGTGTATTAGTGTTTGATTTTTGGAGATTCTTACAAGTGATTTTTGGTGATTAATCAAGCAAACTTTCGGACTTTATTCTTTCTCATTGAAGTAAGTGCATGAATTCTTATTTAATATATTTGAATATTGTGTTTATGGCTATGAGTAACTAAACTCCATAACTAGGGTTGTGGGAACCATAGGCAAATAATGAGATAAACCCTAGCTAAAATAACAATTCTAGAATAGTGTCTTGCATGTATTAATAATTCTTTCGCTTAGAAGTCTTTTTAACGGATGATCAACGTTAGAACTCGCCTTAATGCTACTTGCCGGACCAAGGAGGTAGATAATAGGAAAAGAATTATAACATAGATTTAGTGTATACTATCTAATAGGTTAGTATTGATTGGTACGAGGTAATAACTTAGTCAAATATCGAATACGATGCTTAATATGAGGTAAAGATAAGGGTTAGGAAAGCAACACACGTAGCCGACCAAGGTGCGGAGTGAGATTTTCTAGATGCTGGACCAAGGATTTAGAAATACATAACTTATCACTTTGCATGCAAGATACTAGGAAAGAATTGTTATAGTTAGATTATCAAGTTATGAACCTGTGGGGAACACGTAAACCCTAGTTACTTTGATTAATTGATTAAAACCCAAAATTAAAAGCTATTAAGTATCTCTGTCAAGTTCGTTAGTTATTTTTACTCATTAGGAAATAAAAACCCCCCTTTTTATGCTTTTACTTTCTAAGGAAGTCATCAACCGAACAATAGTAACAATAAGTTTAAGTTAAGTCTAAACTATTTTCCTCGTGGGAACGATCCCAACCTCATTAGTTGGGTTATTTACCTGACACGACCGCTTTACTTCTTATTTGAGAAGTAAGTTTGAGCGTATCAAATTTTGGCGCCGCTGCCGGGGAATGTAGCTTTTGGATCAACTTAAACTTATTACTATAGTTTAGTTGATATTTTCTTGATTTTACTTTGTTTTATTGTTTTTGATTCGTGCAGAACCACCCTACTTGTATGCCAAATACACGGAGAGAAAGAGAACCCATGTTTCCCTACGATCACGAATTAGAGCGTACACTACGCAACATGAATAGAAACTTGGGAATTAATGATGATGATCCAAACCAGAACATCCCAGCTCCGGTTGATGTTCATGGTAAGTTGTTACCCGATGCTCCGGGTGAACACCAACAGAGGGGAAAAAATCCCGCTCCACGGCCCCAAGCATACTACAGAGGCTATGACAACATAGCAAACTCCGATGGGCCCATTGTCTTGCCTCCTCTACCACCAGGCCACACCTTCGTGGTAACTAGTAGCCTGATGCAAATGCTCACTGCCAGAGGTTTGTTTTCAGGGCTACCTTCTGAGGATCCACATGCCCATATAGCTAAGGTAAGGGCAGTGTGTAAAAGCTGTGTAGGGAGGCCTGACTTGGACTTGGATGTAATAGGGCTTAGAGCGTTTCCTCTCTCACTGACGGGAGAGGCTGCTATATGGTTCACTCGGCTCCCTTACAACTCAATTTTCACTTGGAACCAACTAAGGGATGTTTTCTTAGCACGCTACTATCCGGTCTCCAAGAAATTAAACCACAAAGACAGGGTGAACAACTTTGTGGCACTACCAGGAGAGTCAGTTAGTAGTTCTTGGGATAGATTCACCTCATTCTTGAGAAGTGTTCCAAATCACCGTATTGATGATGAGTCACTGAAGGAATACTTCTATCGGGGACAGGATGATAACAATAAAGCGGTGTTGGACACTATAGAAGGTGGATCTTATGGAGAATGCCCTTATGCTGAGATTGCTGAGAAATTAGAGAAAATCTCCCGTAACAACAAAGCTTGGAGTACTAGGAAGTCCGATACTGGGAGAAACACCTTCGCAGTTCAGTCCACTCACAACCCAGCCACAGATGATATTCATGAAGAAATGGCTCAGATGAGAACTGAGCTTGGGTTGGTACTAAAACATGTCACTGGGGTGCAGAAAAGATTAATGCAGTCAACTACTTGGCTAAACCACCACCTCCAATCGATGAGTGTTATTATGCGGAGGATTCCTATGCAGTAAATGAACAGATGGGGGGTTTCCGACCAAGTGCCCAAGGCGCAAATCAGGATAATTGGCGTCAAGGTCAAGGGAACCAAGGTCGGAACTATGGTAATTACAACCGTGAGGGTCATTATGTCCGAGATGGTAACCGCGACAACAACTTCAACAGGGGTAACTACGGTAACAGAAATGATAGGAATGGGCCCTATGTCCCTCCCCAAAATCGTGAAGTTACTCCTAGGGATGGTGGAGATAGTATGGCACGAGTTGAGGATATGTTGCACAAAATGATGAGGAGATTCGATGCTAGTGATGAGCACATCAAAGAGTTAAGGGGTGACTTAGCTAGTATTGGGCAAAACGTTGATACACATGCAATTTTGATTAAGCAGATTGAATTGCAAATGGCCCAATTATCTGCGACAGTAAACACACGGCAACCGGGCACTCTTCCTAGCAACACTGTCCAAAATCCAAAGAATGATGCACACTGTATGGCAATCACTACTCGGGGTGGTAAGCAAACCATTGACCCACCTATGCCATTTGCTGAGGAAAATGTGAGAAAGAATAATGATAATGTGGAGAAGGGTAGTGGTGAAGCAGAGGAAAGTAATGGAAAAGAGGCAGAATTACCTAAGAAGGTAATCCCCATGCCTAGGCCACCACCACCTTTCCCTCAGAGATTAGTGAAAAAGACCGAGGATGGTAAATACCGGCGCTTCATAACAATGTTGAAGCAGCTTTCTATCAATGTCCCTTTGGTAGAAGCTCTAGAACAAATGCCCGGTTATGCCAAATTTATGAAAGATCGGTTACTTTTGAGGATGATGATAGATTACAGCATTGTAGTGCTATTGCTACAAGATCCCTAGTGCAAAAGAAAGAAGATCCGGGTGCATTCACTATACCTTGTACAGTTGGGTCATTACATTTTGCGAAAGCATTATGTGATCTGGGGCAAGCATAAATCTCATGCCCCTCTCAATTTACAAGAAGTTGGGTTTGGGGGATCCAAAACCCACTGCGATGCGGCTACTGATGGCTGATCGGACAGTGAAACGACCTATAGAGATACTCCATGATGTGCTAGTAAAAGTGGAGTCGTTCATCTTTCCGGCTGATTTTGTTATTCTTGATTGCGAGGTCGATTTTGAAGTGCCTATCATTCTTGGGAGGCCATTCCTTGCTGCAGGTAGAGCCTTAGTTGATATGGAGAAGGGACAGATGACATTTCGGTTGAATAATGAAGAAGCTACCTTCAACATTTGTAGGACCATGAGGCAGAGTAGTGAGCTTCAATCGGTATCTGCCATATCCCACAAGGAAAAGATGAAGAAGGGGAATGAACAAAAAACTGCAAAACAAGAGTTTATGGTTGGAGACTTGGTGCGTGTAGACAGTTCTGGGTCACCTTGTCTTCCGGGCAATTTCAAATCCAAATGGGCTGGCCCTTACTTGATTACCTAAGTATTACCACATGGAGCAGTTGAGTTAAAAGCCAAGGAGGGAGTGCGGTTTAAGAGGGATAAAGATAGAATAAAACTCTA
>JAKWJD010001435.1:0-44451 GCA_027705065.1 Solanum peruvianum | reverse complement strand
GACACATAGTGGTAGAGGATCGGAGTGTCACGTAGCGACACAAGAGGATGAAAGATAATGAATCCGAAAGATGATATTTACTCAACATAATGAACTAAATTTCCCAAATGAGTATGGTATTGAGGCTTGAGTCCTCATGGATGAACTTGGTGGTATTTATTGATGATTTAATACTTGTTGTTGCTACATGTTGAGTATTGTAGTCGATTTACATTATTATTGATATATACAGTTTTCTATTTTGAGTTGGCCGATGATATCTACTCAGTACTTGTGGTTGTACTGACCCCCTACTTTTATGTTTTCTTCTTTGTTATTTGTGGAGTGCAGCAAACGTGCCATCGTCTTCAACTCAACAGTAGATCTAGCCAGTCTTCACTACCTTCGGAAATTCAGGGTGAGCTAATGCGTCTAGCTTGGACTGGATCTTCTTCTTCAAGTCTTGATGCCTTGAACTTCCGGCATGGACTAGCTAGTATTTGTTTTAGCTTCTTAGACATTTTTAGTTTAGTAATTTGATCATAGATGTTCTTGTGATGATGACTTCCAGATTTTTGGGGATAATAATAGTTGAATTGTTTTTATTAATGAGTTAAGTCTTCCGCATTATTTTCTGTTGATATACATCGAAATATTAAGGTTTTCATTGGTTGGTTCGCTCACGTAGGAGGGTGAATGTGGGTGCCAGTCGCGTCCCCAATTTGGGTCGTGACAAGTATAAACTTCAACCCACCACTTTCCACATCAACAGTGCACTATCGGTGGGAAAAAATGGCCTCCCCAAAATTATGGGGACTTCAAAATCAACATCTCAATTTAAAATCGCAAAGTCAGCCGGAAAGATGAAACTGCCAAATTTCACCAATACATCGCACATAATACCTACGGGTCTTTTTACGGACCTATCAACCATCATCAGCCACATGGCTGTAGGTTTTGGAGTTCCCAAGTCCAATTATTTGTATATTCCCAGCTGCATGAGGTTGAAGATGGCTCCAAAACCACATAGAGCTTTAACGAAGTCAAATACTCCAATTGTGCAAGATATAGTAAATGCACATGGATCCTCTTTTTTTTTCTATACCAAAGACCCTGTCACAATAGCACTACAATGGTGAACTTTATCTGCAGGCTCGAAACTTGTCCTCTCTTCTTTGTCACCTATCCTTTCATGAACTTGGTATAGCCTTGCAGATGTTCCAAAACTTCCACAAGGGATATTTACTGAAAGCTGATAAAGCATGGAGATGAACTTTCCTTCTTCAGCTGTATATTTAAGCCTTTGCAAAAATGAAGGGGGTCTGTGAATCTGTTGTAAAGATTGTGCAACCTCTACCATAGGCTCTTTGACTTCTCTTGTATGGTATCTAAATCTTTAGATGTTTCTTGCTCTTCCAGCCCTCCTTTACTTGCCTCTTTCTGCGTCTAGATATACACTTGTTTTCTGCTCAATACTTGCATGTATAGGTTTTGGTAGTGATTTAACACTCCAAGTTGTGATAGCTAGCCATGGAGTGCCCATCCTTTTTGGGTTCTAAAATGTGTCATTTGGCAGTGTCCCACTTTTTCTTTGGTTCAGTGAGGCTGAGAGTTGACCCATTTATTGTGCTGAATCCACCAGCCGAATCATGTTGGATAAATCGTTTTGTAGATTCAACCATCTGCAACACCTTTGTCAATATATCTTCCATCTCGAGTTATAATTCTGGAAACCCCTGGTTGTTCAGATGTTTGGCTTCCTCATCAAAATTGCATAAAGTAAATGTTGGGTTTGTTTTAATGTCTAAGTAACCAGTTGTATTTAGTGTTAAATACTAACAGTAACATATGACAGCTGCAATGTTTTATTGTCAACAAGAATAGACTAGAATTGTGTTCTCCGTGATCTTTAGACTCCATCTCAGATTTTGCACACATAACTATCTTTTGATACAATGCATATATTCATAGCAAGTTGTGTACACCTAAAACTTTTCCGCCCTATTAAATGAATGTCATTTCTCTCATGTCGGTCTTAGAGTGTTTCAATTTTTACCCATGCATACCTGGCCAGAGAACTATCCTCTCTCAAGCTCAAGTCTTCAAATCAAGTTGTTAGATTCGTTTCTTAATTTTCTTTATCATATACTTTTCTCTTGAATAAGAAATGAATATAGGCAAGTTCTAACGTGTGCACTCGTTAGAAAGGAATCAATATGAAAATAGAAATGAAGCATACTAATATCAATTAAAAGTTATTCGTGGTTGATTTTAGCGTTGTATCATAGTCATGGCTCCCACAACTAGGGGTGGGCATGGTATTGTACGGTACGATATTTCAATGTTTTGGTACCATAATTTTGGTATTTAGTTTTTAAAACTTTAAACCATTACCATACCAATTTCATTTGGTATAGTTCAGTATTTTAAAGTTGAATTTCGGTCCTATACAATATGGTTAATTGGTAACCATAGTTTGTTCAACCTCTTGTAATATATACTCTTATAATAGAGTATAATGACATCGACAACTAAAAAATGTCTCAATTATATCATATGAACACATTTCATGTGTAGAAATATATATTCAAAAAAAAGTACAAACAACTACTAAACATTTAATTTATACTAATACTAGGTTGCATATTTGTTAGCATTTTAATAATGTATATGTTATTTATGTAACTATATACTTCAGTTTGGCATTTGGTATATTATTTCTAAATACCAAATACCAAATCGAAAACCAAAAAAAATTAAATGTATACCATATACTATACCAAATACCATAATATCAAAGTCACGATAGTAGAAATTTTGGTACCATGTGGTAATTCGGTATATATCATACCATGCCACGTCTACCCACAACCCTAGTTGTGGTGCTTAGCCGCTCATGTTCTTAACAAAACAATGACAGAAGATTGATGAATGTTTAGAAAATAGACAAACAATAATAAAAACCAATACTTCTTGATTAAGAACATGAAATCAAGATCAAAATGATGATCAAGTATCAAAAAGTGTCTTCAAAATAAGGAACTCGTCGTCTCTGCAATAAGAAGTTGTCTCACAATATCAATAATAATTCAAAATAAAACACTAAGTAATTAATTATAGTCTTAGAAAAAAAAGATTCTTGCATGAAGTAGGAAAGTAACTCTGCCAACAAACATTCACGAGCAATGAAGATGGCCCATGAAGATTTTCATGGTCTGTTAATGCCTATTGTAATTCAACACTCGGTCAATTTTTTCAACCTCTGTTGCAGCTTCCCATGAATCACTTTACGGTCTGTATAGGTCACTGCGGACCATCTTGCGTGTTGTGTAGTTACATTTTCCCTTCTTTTCTTCTAGACCACTTCCACAAGCAATTTCATGTGCCATTTAGACCTACACGGATAGTATATCCTTCCATCAACAACTGCTACACTTCCATTTCAGCTTCTCTTTTTTCATTCAACACTTAATTAAACAAGTATTTCCTGCACATTAAACCAAAAGAACATCATGTCGACAAAAACATGCTTGGTTTCTTGTGTTAATCCTTTGTTTTGGGCGTCGAATGTGCTATAAGTTAATGACACATCAACGATATCTTCAGATCCGTTGTTGGTAAGTTTTTATACTTTAATTAATATATGTTTAATAATTTTGGTACAAATACTTTTTTGCTCTTCTCTTCTTCTTCGATTGTTCATGAGCTCTACGTATCAGGTAAACATAAACACAGAACACATATATATCAATAATCATTAAAACACAAATACATATATTAGCTTTGAAACTAAATAAAGTTTCACAAACAACATAGGTGTTTACAATCATTAACCAAACATTGTATACAATGCCTACACATGAGTATACAAATTATATTGTTACATATACATTTTATAGAAAATATATGTATAATATACAATAATATAGAATGGTGCATATGCAATGTATAATATTGTATAATAGTATATACACTAAAAAATGATGGCTTCATGAATTTCAATTAAACATAAGTAGTCTAATTTAATATAAAATTACTAGGCCATGCCCATCGTAAATTGTTTATTTGGGATATTCCTATGGTTGCTTACATCACTATACGTAAATTCTTCTAAAATTGAAAGTACTCCCAAATTAGATAAACGTCCCCACCATATCAATTGGATATCCCTATACTTTAAAATAATTACATATACTCTAAACTAGTTACATGAATCACTCATCTCTCTCCCCTTTCTCTCTCCGTGTCTCCTCCGCGCTCTCATATTATTTCTTTCTCTCTCCCCTCGCTCTTTCTCTCTTCCTCTTTTCTTGTCTTTCCTCCCCTGCTCCTTCTCCTTATGCAAACAAATTTCAGAGATATATTGTTCTGTGAGTAAAACACAATAGAGAAGAAGAGAGGACTGATAGAAAAGAATTTTTCATTGACTGAAAAAAAACTGCGATGCAGTCATTCTAATAACCAAAAACATAGTAAACGTTAAGCTAAAAAATAGTAGTTATCCTACAAGATTTTCTCCTAAAACCTAGGTAACATCCCACATTTAAACTGCTTCTTAAATACAAGGACAAACAAAACAAATAATAATTTATTTTCTAACAGAACTCTAATTTACAAAAACTGAATTATTAGAACTAACAGTTTTAGCATATAAAAAATTGTATAGGCAGCTCTTTAAGTCATTTAGTCAAAAACAACTCCTTAAATAATATTTTCTTTCTCTTCTATATCGTTTTTTTAACTTATTGATATATTTCTAGATTCTTTTTTCTATCAGTTTGTTGATGATTGTACATATATTATGCATCAATCCTAGCAAGGTATCTATCTGGAGCATTAGCAATATTTTGCTAGGTGTTGGGTCTTAAGAGTGTTACAGTAAATGAAGGGTTGTGACTTTGCCAAATATTTGTGACCTTTAAGAAAGGTTGTACCTTTTCTAGAGGGTTGTGACCGTTGAAAAGGTTGTGCCTTTTTCAAAGGGTTGCATGTGACCTTTCTGAAATATTGTGTTTTTCCTAAAAAAGTGTTGACCTATAACCTTTTTCGGCTATAAATAGAGAGAATTTCTTTTATTTTTTTTGCATAAAATTTGTCCCTTCTCTGCATACATTTCTTACGAAATAAATTCTGTAGTGAAAAAAATTAAGAAAACGAGACTTGTGGTAAGTGCATGTGAAGAATAGGAGCCAATATGCAACATTAAGAAGGTGTGAGAAGTTTGACAAGAGGTATAGGTAAACAAAGAAGAAACTGGGGGGGGGGGGGAGGTAATTAGGGACACTGTATCGCTTCTTAAACTTACTAAGGATATAACCCTAAGATAAAGGTAAAAAGAATAATAGGTATCCAAGTATTGTAGTATTATTTAGTGTGCATGTAGCATCTTATTTACCTAATTTTCACTACTATATATTGCTTCATTTGTTAATTTATGTAGATACTATTTTTTTGCCGAAATTATTTTGTTTTTATGATGCTTAGATTACATTTATTTACATTATCAACCTATCTACAATAAGTTCTCTACCCTACAAATATAGAAATAATTTCTGCATAATCTTACCTCTGTTAATTTGACTTAAAAAATCACAACTAATATATTGTTATTGTTTGTATTCTTTATTTTAACTAGGTAGGAAGTTTAATATTTTGGATAAAAGGTTATCTAGTTAAAACCATATATATTTCAAATTAGATAAAACTAATTTCAATATTTTTTTACTATTTCAGTCTTCAAAACCAACCTATACATATTAAGAGGAGTTTTGGTTCCTTGTTTAAATTACTGAGGAACTTATAATATTTAGAAACTAATTTTTTAATATAAATATTTTTGTCTGTATCATATTTATGTATTTAGTGAATTTTCAATCTTGCAACAAAACAATAAGTCTACTTATAATATTAAAAGTTGATTACTTTTGTGATGTATGTAATTTTTCGTTGACATTTCAATATTGAAAACTTTTGTGATGTATTTTGTTTTTCTATTTTGAGCTTATTGAATATCATAAATTTTTATTATTTTCAGGAAATTAAATATTCCTTTTATTTTTTGTTTTATAACTAACGTATATTATTTAATAATATCTCATTTAATATATATCTTTTAATTCTGCTCATTGGGAGGTGCACAAGTTTAACAAACATATCTAGAATGATTTCAAGCATGTATGCATTTTGAAATTTCAAGCATGTATGCATTTTTTAATTGGTAGACATACAATTCATGCATGACAACATACGCTAAACTAGTCAATCAAATGTGAACCTATTAACTAGCAAGAAAGATTTCCTTCAAAAAAAAAAAAAAGAAGCTAAAACATATCACTAACCTTTAAAGGAAAAACATTCAAAATCTATTAAATATCTAATTAAGTGGGCGTTTGAATTGACTTAAAAGTTGGTCAAACCTATTTCAAAGTTAATTTTTGACTTCTGAAAGTGATTGAAAAATATAAAAATTATATAAAATAAGTCAAAGCTGACTTAAAATAAGTTGGGGGAGTGTTTGATAATATAAAAAATGACTTACAATACCTTTAAAATGACTTAAAATAATTCAAAAAACAAAAGTAGGACTCCCCGTACTTTTTATTTTTTGACTTAAAAGACATTTCAGTTTGTCTTTTTATTATATGATTAGTCAACTCTATTCTTCTATAATTTCATGGTAAGAGAGGCAAATATAAGGAATAGACTTCTCTATTAAGTAATTATTTAGGACTAATTTTTAACTATTGTGAGAAAGATGAATGATGCAGGTGCAAGGGGTAAATGTGCAACATGTAAGTACCAAAGAAAACGATGTAAGGAAAATTGATCGTTAGCTCCATTTTTTCCATCCAATAAATTTGAAGAGTTCAAATATGTTAATCAACTTTACAAAGTAAACACTATCATACAGATGCTTAATTCTGTTGCTGACAATGAGAAAAAGGCAAAAATGGTTGAAACCCTAATTTTAGAGGTTAAGATTAGATCTGAAAATCCTGTGTAGGGGAGCATTGCCATACAAAAGAAATTGAGGTTACAAATTGAAGAAACTATGAAGGAGATTAATTTAGTGAAGAAAACAACAGCTTATTTCAAAGAATTGCGTGAAAGAGCATTCTTGCCCAAGGTAAATTTTTCTTTAATTTCAATTTGATTTTCTATGTATATACATATATCTTAATGACTTTCTCCTATTTTATTTTAAGTTTACTGTCAAAATGATCAATTAAAGAACATGATACATCACTTGCTTTTTAACTTACCAATAGAGATCTTTTAAATATAAATATATGAATTAGTTGTCAAAAAATGAACAAATGATATGTATTCTAGCTTTTCATCGTTATGATTTAGTATGAACATATCATTTTTACACGTACTTTTCTATATATAAAATTTAGTATTTAAAGAATTTTACAAACAAAAAACTAACAGATTTAGACATCGGGGCCCAAGCCTTGCTCAAGTACCATAAACACAATCAATACATAATCTATCATAATTAAGGATATATATTAAGTTAGTGTAATCTCGGGCCTGGATAGTGTATTTTGAGATGATCCTCCGTAGTAAGTATGTAGCCATACCATTCACAATTTGTCCTTTTTTCTTGTATAAGTTCCATAGTAGGTTTTTAAGTACAACTTTGTTGTATACCTCTAGAAAGTTCACACCTCCAACGAATTTGGGGCATCATAACGTTTTCCAAGCAATCAACACGTTTTTTAGGGGCATCAATATATTAAGTTTATAAAAACCTTTTGCAAATAGATCAAAATGGCTTGTATGATCTATTTAGGTCATGCAAAGACTTGTAACTAGAATATTTGCATGGCCTTACTGAATTATGTTAGTATAAGTTAGAAATCTAGTGGTCCAACTTAAAATTCTTCTCAACATGTCTTATAAAATGATCAATTACAGAACATGATACATCACTTTCTCTATGACTCAACAATTGAGATCTTTTGATTTTATATTTATCAATTAGTTGTCAAACCATGAACGAAAGATATGTATTCTCACTTTTCATTTTTATGATTTAGTATCGATATATCGTTCATACAAATACTTTTTATATATAAGATATAGTATTCAAAGAACTTTACAAACAAAAAACTAGAAGATTTGGACAGTTGGCCCCATGTCTTGCTCAAGCACCTTAAACATTGCTAATACATTATCAATCATATTTAAGTATATACATTAAGGTCATGTAATCTCCTGACTTAGGTAGTTTAGGTCGATATGATCCTCCGTAATAAATATGTACCCATACCATCCAAAGTTTGTCCTTTTTTCTTGCATAAGTTTTATAGTAGGTTTTCAAGAACCACATTCCTGTATACCTCTAGGATGTTCATACCTAAAACGGATTTGGGGTAACATAACTTTTCCAAAGCAATCAATACTTTTTACGGGCATCAACATATTTAGTTAATAAAAACCTTTTGCAGATTGATCTAATGAATTGTAGGATCTTCTTAGGTCGTGCGAAAACTTGAGACCAGAATATTTGTATGGAAAATACGATACTTTGCCTAACTGAAAATCTAGTGGTCCAACTTAAAATTCTTCTTAATACATTTTATAAATTAGGGAAGACTAATAAATTAGTAAAATCTTTCTCACGGATAATGATTGAATAAGTAACCCTAATAACACACTACACTATCCAACTAACTATTAGTATTAGAAGAAACTTAATTTCACATTAATTTTTTTTTGAGAAACTAGGTTTATAGGCTTTCTTTATGTATATTTTCACCCCAGAACCTTTTTTGACATGCCGTTCCTATTTTTGATATCATTATTGATATCTCTTCTTGTAACAAAGTTGTATGATATATTAGCACCTGTTATTGAAATCATCAGATGTGATAATCTTGTTGTGATCATTTTTTATATGATATTTTATTTTATATAAATACTCCTATAAAAAAGTACCTTCATATCCTACATGAAACATTTTTTGATAACCTAAATACAATGCAACAATCAGCTAAATGCATACACACTTAACACATACCAAATCATGTATAAGTTTATGTATTTTTTCCATACATAACCGAATTAAATTAGATATTTCACGTAGAAAATTCTATTTTCTATGATAAATAATTAATTAGTTGATTGCACAATTATTTCTTTTTGTGTGCAGAAAAATGGAGAAACCTCTACAAGTGGCACACAAAGCTTTCAAGGCCACAAGTCTGACTCAACTTTGGAAAAAGCTACGAGCATTACTGAGAATCTTGCCAAACAAGATGTGGAAAAAAATTAGATCATGTCGTATTATAAATTTTTATATATTTAATCAAATTACTTTTGAGGCAATTTTGATAAGTATTCTTGAAGGAAACTCTATAACAATCCAAATGAACCCTTTTTTTTAAAAAAATTAATTCACCTTTCAAGTAACTCAAAACTCTAAGAAATTTATACTATCAATTTTACCTATAAACATTGTGTGCAATGTCTAACATGCGTATTGATTTTTCTATCTTGTAGGGTTCATTTCAATGACAGTGACGGGACCTAGGGAACACTGAACTTTGCAATGAAGAGGAAATGAAGATCATAGTTTCTCTAGAGTATGATTTTAAGAAAGTTGATTTTGATGACGTAAAAAGATATTTGATATAGTTTTTTGACGATCATGTCCTAGTGATGAAATAAGAAGAACATAAAAAGTTGGAGAATATTTCAACATTACAATCTCGTTCTGTTTTTATTTAAATAGTTTCTGCTTACGTGTCTTGCACGTATAAGTTGAACTATCGGTACACTATTTTCTTAAAAAATTATCTATTAAATTATGTCTTTGAGTATCTATATATGAAAGACATAAAATAAGATACAAGTATTTGTGAATATTATTAATATGAATAGTGACTTGTTTGATGATGATTGTACATATATTATGCATCAATTCTAGCAAGGTATCTACTGGAGAATTAGCAATATTTTGCTAGGTGTTGGGTTTTAAGAGTGTTACAGGAAATGAACGGTTGTGATTCTCCTGAAGTGTTGTGACTTTGTCAAAGAGTTGTTACTTTTAAGAAAGGTTGTATCTTTTCTATAGGGTTGTGACAGTTGGAAAGGTTGTGTTTTTCCTAAGGGTTGCATGTGATCTTTCTAAAAGATTGTCTTTTTTCTAAAAAGTATTGACCTTTAACCTTTGTCGGCTAATAATAGAGAGAATTTCTCTTATTTTTTCGGCATAAAAATTCCTCCCTTCTTTCGCATGTACGAAATAAATTCCGTAGAGGAAAAAATTAAGAAAGCGAGACTGGTGGTACGTGCATGTGAAAAAATAGAAACCAATATGCATCATTAAGGAGGTGTGAGAAGTTTGACGAGAGGTATAGGGACACTGTATCGCTTCTTCGACTTACTAAGGATATAACCCTAAGATAAAGGTAAAAAGCATAATAGGTAGCCGAGTGTTGTAATATTATTTAGTGTGCATGTGGTATCTTTTTCACCTAATTTTCACTATTACATGTTGCTTCATTTGTTTATTTATCTAGCTAGCTATTTTGTTGCCGAATTATTTTCTTTCTATGATGCTTTGATTACATTTATTTTACATTAAAGGCCTATATAGAACAACTTTTCTACCCTACAAAGATAGAAATAATGTCTGCATAATCTTACCTCCGTTAATTTGACTTATAAAATCACAAATGATATAGTGTTTTTGTTTGTATTCTTTATTTAAACTAGGAATGAAGTTAAATATTTAGGATAAAAGGTTGTCTAGTTAAAACCACATATATTTCAAAATAGATAAAACTGATTCAATATTTTTTTACTATTTAAGTCTTCAAGACCAACCTACACATATTAATAGGAATTTTCGTTCCCTGTTTATATTACTGAGGAACTTATAATATTTAGAAATTAATTTTTTTATATAAATATTTTTGTGCATATCATTTTTATTGTATTTAGTGAATTTTCTATCTTGCTACAAAACAATAAGTGTACTTATAATTTTTAATGTTGCATACTTTTGTGATGTACATTATTTTTCTTTGATATATCATTATTGAAAACTTTTTGTAATGTATTTTGTTTTCTGTTTTGAACTCATTGAATATCATAAATTTTTATTATTTTCAGGAAATAAAATATTCATTATATTTTTGTTTGATAAGTAACATATATTATTTAATAATATTTCATTTAATATGTAATTTTTAATTATATTCATTGGCAGGAGCATACGTTTAACAAACGTATCCAGAGTGCTTTCAAGCATGTATGCATTTCAAAAGTCAACCGGATATTTGGATCAAATAATACATAATTAATTTTTTTCTTATACAATAATCTATAATTATAAAAACTATATAGTTAACTCAGCTACAATATTTGTTTTGACAGGTTTGAAAGCTATTTAATTACTTAAAATTCAACTACTGTATAACGTGATGATTTTTTGTTTAAATTTAAATAAGTATTTCATTTATATTGAAGTCAATTGTTGTTATACATAATATTTTTTATTGGTAGACATACAATTCATGTGCGCACACATACGCTAAACCAGTCAATCAAATGTGAACATATTTACTAGCAAGAAAGATTTCCCACAAAAAAAGCTAAAACATATCACTAACCTTTAAAGGAAAAACATTCAAATCTATTAAATATCTAATTTAGTGGGTGTTTGGATTGACTTATAAGTTGATCAAACCTACTTTAAAGTTAATTTTTAATTTCTGAAAGTGATTGAAAAATATACAAATGACATAAAATAAGTTAAAACCGACTTAAAATAAGTTGGGGAGTGTCTAATAATATAAAAAAATGACTTAAAATTATTTTAAATGACTTAAAAATTAGTCAAAACCAAAAGTAGGTGTCCACCTACTTTTTATTTTTTTGATTTAAACGTCATTTCAGTTTGTCTTTACATAATATGATTAGTCAATTCTATTGTTCTACAATTTCATGGTATGAGAGGCAAATATAAGGAATAAACTTCTCTATTAAGTAATTATTTAGGACTAATTTTAACTATTATGAGAATGATGAATGATGTAAGTGCAAGGGATAAATGTGCATCATGTAAGTATCAAAGAAAACGATGTTAGGAGAATTGTCCGTTAGCTCCATTTTTTCCATCCAATAAGTTTGAAGAGTTCAAAGATGTTAATCGATTTTACGAAGTAAGCACTATCATACAGATGCTTAATTCTGTTGCTGACAATGAGAAAAAAGGCAAAAATGGTTGAAACCCTAATTTTAGAGGCTAAGATTAGATCTGAAAATCCTGTGTACGGGAGCATTGCCATACAAAATAAATTAAGGATACAAATTGAAGAAACTATGAAGGAGATTGATTTAGTGAAGAAAACAACCGTTTATTTCAAAGAATTGCGTGAAAGAGCATTCTGGTCCAAGGTAAATTTTTTCTTTAATTTCAATTTGATTTTCTATGTATATAGATATATCTTAATGACTTTCTCCTATTTTATTTGAAGTTTACTGTCAATATGATCAACTAAAGAATATGATACATCACTTGCTTTTGACTTACAAATTGAGATCTTTTGATTTTATATATATGAATTAGTTGTCAAAACATGTACGAATGATATGTATTCTAACTTTTTATTGTTATGATTTAGTATCAATATCTCATTCATACGAGTACATTTCTCTCTCTCTCTCTATATATATATAAAATTTAGTATTTAAAGATTTTACAAACAAAAAACTAGCAGATTTAGACATTGGGGCCCAAGCCTTGATCAAGCACCATAAACACAATCAATACATTATCTATCATAATTAAGGATATACATTAAGGTCGTGTAGTATCAAGGCCTGGGTAGTGTAGGTTGAGATGATCCTCCGTAATAAATATGTAGTCATACCATTCACAATTTGTCCTTTTTTCTTGTATAAGTTTCATAGTAGGTTTTCAAGTACAACTTTGTTGTATACCTCGAGAAAGTTCACACCTCCAATGAATTTGGGGCATCATAACGTTTTCCAAGCAATCAACACGTTTTTAGGGGCATCAACATTTTTAGTTTGTAAAAACCTTTAGCAAATAGATCAAATGGCTTGGATGATCGATTTAGGTCGTGCAAAGACTTGTAACTAGAATATTTGACTGGAAAACAAGATATGTTTGCCTAACTGAGTTATGCCAGTATAAGATAGAAATCTAGTGGTCCAACTTAAAATTCTTCTCAACACGTCTTATAAAATCATCAATTGCAGAACATGATACATCACTTTCTCTTTGACTCACTAATTGAGATCTTTTGATTTTATATTTATCAATTTGTTGTCAAAACATCAAAGAAATATATGTATTCTCACTTTTAATTGTTATGATTAAGTATCGATATATAGTTCATACAAGTACTTTTTATATATAAGGTGTAGTATTGAAAGAACTTTACAAACAAAAAACTAGTAGACTTGGACAGTTGGCCCCAAGTCTTACTCAAGCACCTTAAACACAACTAATACATTATCAATCATATTTAAGGATATACATTAAGGTCATCTTATCTCCTGGCTTGTCTAGTTTAGGTCAAGATGATCCTCCGTAATAATTATGTACCCAAACCATCCACAGTTTGTCCTTTTTTCTTGCATAAGTTTCATAGTAGGTTTTCAAGAACCACTTTCTTGTATACCTCTAGAAAGTTTACACCTCCTATGGATTGGGGCAACATAACTTTTCCAAAGAAATCAATACTTTTTAGGGGAATCAATATATTAAGTTCATAAAAACCTTTTGCAGATCGATCCAATGAATTGTACGATCTTCTTAGGTCGTGCGAAAACTTGTGACTAGAATATTTGAATGGGAAATAAGATACTTTTGCCTAATTGAAAATCTAGTGGTCCAACTTAAAATTCTTCTTAACAAATTTTATAAATTAGGGAAGAATAAAAAATGACTAAAATCTTTCTCACGGATAATGATTGAATAAGTCCCTATTAACACATTACACAATCCAACTAACTATGAATATTCGAAGAAACATAATTTCACATTAAAATTTGTTTGAGAAAATAGGTTTATAGGTTTTATTTATGTAAATTTTCACCACAGAACCTTTTTTGACATGCCCTTCATATTTTTGATATCATTATTGATAACTTTTCTTATAACAAAGTTGTATGATATATTAGCATCTGTTATTGAAATCATCACATGTGATAATCTTTTTGTGATCATTTTTTATATGATATTTTATTTTATATAAATACTCCTTTAAAAAAGTACCTACTTATCCTCTATGAAACATTTTTGTTAACCTACAATACAACGCAACAATCAGCAAATGCGTTCACACTTAACACATACCAAATCATGTATAAGCTTATGTTTTTTTTTATATACATAACAAAATTAAATAAGATATTTCACGTAGATTTTTTTTTCTATGATAAATAATTAATTAGTTGATTGTATAATTATTTCATTTTGTGCAGAAAAATGAAGAAACTTATACAAGTGGCACACAAAGCTTTCAAGGGCAGAAGTCTGACTCGACTTTGGAAAAAGCTATGAGCATTACTGCGAATCTTTCCAATAAAGATGTGGAAAAAATAGGTCATGGCGTAAGTTAAAACTCTAAGAAACTCTATATCAATCCGTATGAACCTTTTTTTTTTGAAAATTTTAAATTCACCTTTCAAGTAAGTTAAAACTCTAAGAAATTTATACTATCAATTTTGCTTATATACATTGTGTGAAATGTCTAACATGCGTATTTATTTTTCTATATTGTAGGGTTCATTTCAATGACAATGACGGGACCTAGGAAACACTGCAATTTGCAATGAAGAGGAAATGAAGATTATAATTTCTATATATTATGATTTTAAGAAAGTTGATTTTGATGACGTAAAATGATATCTTATAAAGTTTATTGACGATCATGTCCTAGTGATGAAATAAGAGAGAACATAAAAAGTTGGAGAATATTTCAACATTACAATCTCATTGTGTTGTTATTTAAATAGTTTCTGCTCACGTGTCTTGCACGTATAAGTTGAACTATCGCTACACTATTTTCTTAAAATATTATCTATTAAATTATGTCTTTGAGTATATATATGAAAGACATAAAATAACATACAAGTATTTGTGAATATTATCAATACGAATAGTGACTTGTTTGATGATGATTGTACATATATTATGCTTCAATCATAGCAAGGTATCTATCTGGAGAATTAACAATATTTTGCTAGGTGTTGGGTTTTAAGAGTGTTACAGGAAATGAAGAGTTGTGACTATCCTGAAGGTGTGTGACTTTGCCAAAGATTTGTGAACTTTAAGAAAGGTTGTATCATTTCAAGAGGGCTGTGACCGTTGGAAAGGTTGTGCCTTTCCAAATGGTTTCATGTGACCTTTCTAAAAGATTGTCTTTTTTATAAAAAAGTGTTGACCTTTAACCTTTGTCGGCTATAAATAGAGAGAATTTATCTTATTTTTTTTGCATAAAATTCCTCCCTTCTTGTGCATATACGAAATAATTCCGTACTTGAAAAAATTGAGAAAGCGAGACTAGTGGTACGTGCATGTGAAGAATAGGAGCCAATATGCATCAGTAAGGAGGTGTGAGAAGTTTGACGAGAGGTATAGGTAAACAAAGAAGAAACTGTAGGGGGGGAGGGTGGAGGTAATTAGAGACACTGTATCGCTTCTTCAACTTACTAAGTATATAACCCTAAGATAAAAGGTAAAAAGAATAATAGGTGGCCGAGTGTTGTAGTATTATTTAGTGTGCATGTAGTATGTTTTTAACCTAATTTTCACTATTACATATTGCTTCATTTGTTTATTTATCTAGCTAGCTATTTTGTTGCCGAATTATTTTCTTTCTATGATCTTTGATTACATTTATTTTACATTAATGGCCTATCTAGAAAAAATTTTCTACCCTACAAAGATAGAAATAATGTCTCCATAATCTTACCTCCGTTAATCTGACTTATAAGATCACAACTGATATATTGTTATTGTTTATATTCTTTATCTAAACTAGGAATGAAGTTACATATTTAGGATAAAAGGTTGTCTAGTTAAAACCATATATATTTCAAATTAGATAAAACTAATTTCAATATTTTTTTACTATTATTGTCTTCAAATCAAACCTATACATATTAATAGGAGTTTTGATTCCCTGTTTAAATTACTGAGGAACTTATAATATTTAAAAATTAATTTTTTTATATAAATATTTTTGTGGGTATCATTTTTATGTATTTAGTGAATTTTCTATCTTGCTAGAAAACAATAATTCTACTTACATTATTGAATGTTGAATACTTTTGTGATGTACATTATTTGTCGTTGACATTTCAATATTGAAAATTTTAGTAATGTATTTTGTTTTTTTATTTTGAGCTCATTGAATATCATAAATTTTTATTATTTTCAGGAAATTAAATATTCATTATATTTGTTGACACCCAATTTTGACCCTCCCCGATACTTATTAATTGACGAGCTTCTTAATCCTAAACGTTTTGAAATAATTAGTTTTATTAAGGTTTAAAAGGTTTTTCAAGTTATTCCAAATAAATCTTATCGTTTTCATAATTCTTAGATATTAGATATGATTTACATAATAATGTATATAACTAATATATTTTATGATTATTCGAAATTCGTCTCAAAAGATTTTTTTTTTGTTTTTTTTTTGTTTTGTTTAGATACTTACTATTTAATTTGTTTATATGATAGGCTACATCTTTGGACTAGTTATTTTATGCTTAGGTCGACTAATTCATCCCATAATGTTTAAGAAGCTTGCTAATTTAATTTGTGTTAACTCATCTTTTTATCCAAGTATTTTAAACATTTTAATGGTCCAACTGTTATACAAATTTGTGCTGCTACAGCTAATACCCATTTGGCCCCTTGTTTTTCTTTTTAGTAGTTTTTAATTGTTCCTAGGCCCAACTTTTAATCCCTCCAACCCAACCCCCTTTCTCTACCCGGTTCATTCTTTTTATCAGCAAAAGAAATCTAGTTATTCCAATGCGCAAAATCAATCGATATTCCAATTTCTTCTTCTTCCCCGCAGTGAGCCCGCTTCAAGCGATGCTAATAGTACTAGAATGAGGATAGCTAGCCAGACGCGGCCATAGTCGCGTGACTGAGAATGTTCTCCCTTCGCCAGTACTTTCTCGCATGAGCAAGACATCTGCAATTGTCCTGGCAGACTGCGTTTTCGTCCTTGCTCCTTTGGGATCTAGCCGCGTGGCTTAACAAGGACAATTGGGCAATTTGGGATGTCGAACTCCCCTTTCCCCTTTCGGAATCGAACAAATTTGAGGTGTAAAAGATGTTTTTCCTGTTTGTTGAAAGTGTTTGAAAGATTTTGAATTTGGGATGGGTGGGGGATTGTCGATTTTTCCCTTTTCCCTCCCGAATTTGAAACCCTAATGTTCTTCTATAAATCTTCTCTTTCTTCTACTTTGTGGGGGAGAAAAAAAATTCTTTCTCTTAGGTTAAAAAGGGGGGTGATACTAGACAGAGAAATTTTTGAGGGGAACCTTGGAGATTTTTAGTTGAAACGTCGAGAAAGAAACCAAGAGGAAAAAGAGAAAATTGTGAACTTACTTTAACAAGACAAAGAGAAATTGTGTAACACCCCGTAGCCAAAACAGACCAAAAATTAGTTTTTCAGAATTTTTTTTTGCAGGTGCTACCAACGATGGCATCGACGGACCGTAGCCTGAATCACAGTCCGTCTTGCAAAATCGTCGATGGGGTAAATAACTCCAAAAAAAATTTCAGCCTAGAAAAATTGGTTAAGTCTTGGACGTCGGACGGACCTACGGTCCGTAGGTCAAACGACGGTCCGTAGTCCGTGACCGTCGATCAAGACTCCCTTCAACCTCTCTCTGACAAGAGCTAAGGATGACCATCATGGTTCGTAGGTGGAAAATTTGCAGCCGGTTAAGGGAAAATGCAGTTGGGTCAACTTAAAATTATCATAACTCTTAGCACAAAATGAATTAGGTGTTTCATGACCTACCCACAGACAGATATTTGAATTAACTTTCCATAGCCACTGACCTTGATAAAATCAGACCCAACGACGGGGTGTCGGGCGCACGACGGACCCAATGACGGAGAGTCGAGCGCACGACGGACCGTCAGTCCTGGACGTCGTGAGGCCCCACAACAACCTTTCCAGGGGTCTTTTTGACCTTTCCCAATCCATTTAAACCCTAAGTTACTTTTTTTGACCCAAAATCATCAGATTTTAGTAAGTTTAAGCCTAGAAACATAATTAGAACATATCCAAGTCAAATCATTAAATCAAAACTTAGAAAATTAGAATAAGAGAGGAGAAAAAAGCTCAAGAACACTAGTTCAAGAACGCCACAAGCTCCAGCAGTTCCAGCCCCGACATTTAAGTATTTTTCTGTGGATTTCATCACCAGGTATGTGGGATTTCACTAGTGGGTTCCTTTCACCCATTGGGTCCTTAGTTTCAGTCAGTTCTTGATTCTCTTATCATAATTAAACCTAGGGTTTCTAGAACTTTGATATAACTTCATGATTTAGTTAAATATATGTTCCAAATTAGATTATCATGTTATTACTTACATTATCGCCTGAATTTCATAACCCTACCTTTGTATTTCTTTAGTTCGTGAATTACACATGCTAGGTCATATATTTCAGACACTTCAGATATACATGCCTCAGTTATAAATGCATAATTACCAGATTAATTGTTGCATTCTCAGTTTGCATGTTCAGTTTCGAGCTATCCAGTATTTACAGAAATTCAGATATGATCAGTTAATTTACATAATTCATTGGGGGTAGCATAATACCGAGTTGGATAGGGTTTAGAATACCCAATAGTCCTTGAACTACTAGCCGAGTAGGTTGTAAGTCCCCTCTATGGGCAATCAGTTTAGTGATCACGCCAGCATGCCTTTATACCTTTGGCAGGGTATATTGGGTCCTCTTGATGGGGCGAATACATCGGACTCCACATTTAGCTCATGTGGTTTTATTATCGGTTATTAGTAGCTCCCACAGTTTAGTCAGACTCTCTTCATGGACCATTTATCAGTATATTGAGTATTCAGTTTCAGCATGTTATAAATTGGCCATTGCATTTAATTAGCTCAGAAATCAGCACATCACGTTCAGATTATTATACTTGTATTTGTGCTTGTTCACATATGTATTATTTCAGATGTACTCTATCCTACATGCTCAATACCTTTCAAGTACTAACGCATATGTGCGCTACATCTTCTCGTGATGTAGGTTCAGGTTCTCAGCATCCAGATCACACATAGATCTATTTTCCGATCTCCAATCAGCAGATTCAGTGGTGAGTCCTCATTCTCCGAGGACAACAGTCAGGAGTTTCATTTCAGTCTTTAGTCATTTAGTTTCAGTTTTTGCTAGATTTAGCTGGGGCTTGTCCCAGTATTTGTAGTCTACTTTAGAGGCTATTTTCAAACATAGTTAGATTCAGTTTAGTATTGAGTTAATATTTCTTATGTATTAAACTCATTGTTTTCTAATATCTCAGTTATACAATATGGGTATTTCCCATCTTTTCATTTTAAGTAGGATTTAACTTCCGCAACTGTTTATTATCTTTAGTATGCTCATGATCATGCCACCAGGGTTAGCTTGGGATCACTTGTGGTCCTAGGTTCGATGTCCGCGTCTCAGGGGTTGCTCTGGGCGTGACAAAATTTGGTATCAGAGAACTAGGTTCAAGGGTCCTAGGATATATAAAAAAGCCCCACTAAGTACAGTAATTTTCATGGGTGTGAAGTGCACCACATCTAATTAGAGGGAGGCTATGAATTGGTTTAGGAAAAACTCCATCTTCTTGTTACTCTTACCGTGCGTAAGGTATGATCTTATTCCATTCTAACTCGACGTTGAGCGCTTAAGATCATGCCTTCTCGTAGAGCTTAGGCATGGAATGATAATGCACATAATGCTAACACAGTTCCTCTAATACCAGATAAGGAAGTTCAAATGCAGAATTTCAGAAAACCAATTCAGCTTTTGGTCAAAAGTATGACCAACCAGAACAATCAGTAGGTTCTAGTTCCTAGTAAAAAAAATGACCGATTAGTGGCAGCCAGAGTTTGTGATTTTGTTAGGATGAATCCACCTAAGTTTTTAGGATCGCAAGTTGGTAAGGACCCACAGAAGTTCATTGATGAGGTCAAGAAAATATTTGGTGTGATGTCAGTAATAGGTAGTAATAGGTGATATTATACATATTACAAACTCAAAGATGTGACTCACATATGGTTCACTTAGTGGAAAGACAACAGACATGACTTTCTCTTTTGTAACTCAGTACAGCAGTCCAAATCAGTATTAGTCCAGAAACTCTCTCAGAACCCTTCTAAGTTTCTACTCCTGTCGGTGATCCAGTTATAGCTAGACGGGTATACAGAAATTGCCCTGTCACAGTCTCTCAGAAAGTCACCTCAGCAGATCTAGTAGAGTTAGAAATGGCAGACTTCGATGTCATTCTAGGCATAGATTGGTTACATTCATGTTATGCCTCAGTCGATTTCAGAACTAGGATTGTTCGTTTTCAGTTTCCAGACGAACCAATCTTAAAATGGAAGGGTAGTAGCTTAGCGCCTATGGGTCGATTTATTTCTTACCTTAAGGCCAGAAAGATGATCTCAAAGGGTTATCTCTATCATCTAGTTCGGGTTAAGGATTCTAGCCTTGAAACCCCAACTCTTGATTCAGTTCCAGTAGTCTGTGAATTTCCAAAAGTGTTTCCAGAAGATCTTCCCAAAGTCCCTCCCGAAAGAGAAATCGACTTTGGAATCGATCTTCTTCCAAATACCCAGCCTATTTTTATTTCTCCTTACAGAATGGATCCAGTAGAGCTTAAGGAATTGAAAGAGCAGTTGAAAGACCTTCTAGATAAGGGTTTCATCAAACCTAGTATTTCACAATGGGGTGCACCAATATTATTCGTAAAGAAGAAAGATGGTTCTCTTAGAATCTGCATAGAGTATAGACAGCTGAACAAGGTCAGAATTAAAAATAAGAATCCCATCCCCATGATTGATGACTTGTTTGACCAACTTCAGGGTGCTAGTCATTTCTCAAAGATAGACCTCAGATCGGGTTATCATCAGCTCAGAGTCAGAGATAGTGACATTCCGAAAACAACCTTCAGAACTCAATATGGTCATTATGAATTTGTAGTTATGTCGTTTGGACTAACCAATGCTCTTGAAGATTTCATGGATTTGATGAACAGAGTGTTCGAATAGTACTTAGACTTGTCCGTTATCGTCTTCACTGACGATGTCCTCATTTACACTAGGAGTGAGGAAGAACATGCAAGTCATTTGGGAGTTGTTCTGCAGATCTCAAAGATCGCTAGTTATTCGCTAAGTTAGTAAATGTGAGTTTTAGTTGCAATCCGTTGCTTTCCTTGGTCACATTGTATCTAGCGAAGGGATCCGCGTAGATTCACAAAAGATAGAAGTAGTGAAACAATGGCCCAGACCTACCTCTGCTACAAATATCAAAAGTTTCTTAGGTCTAGTAGGTTATTACAGAAGGTTTGTGGAAGGATTTTCATCCAGAGCCTCACCATTGACTAGGTTGACTCAAAAGATGGTGAAGCTCCAATGGTCAGATGATTGTGAGAAAAGCTTCGCAGAATTGAAAACTAGATTGACTACAGCTCCTGTCTTGACTCTACCAGAGGGTTCAGATGGTTATGTGATCTATTGCGATGCATCCAGAGTTGGCCTTGGTTGTGTGTTGATGCAAAGAGATAAGGTTATATCTTATGTCTCTAGAAAGCTTAAGGTGCATAAGAAGAACTATCCAACTCATGACCTCGAGCTTGCAACAGTGGTGTTTGCACTCAAGATATGGAGACACTACTTGTATGGTGTTCATGTAGATGTGTTCATCGATCATAAGAGCCTTCAGTATATGTTCACCCAGAAAGACTTGAATCTTCGCCAAAAGAGATGGCTTGAGTTCCTTAAGGATTATGATATGAGTGTGCATTATCATCCTGGAAATATGAATGTAGTGTCCGATGCTCTTAGAAGATTATCTATGGGTAGTGTAGCCCATGTTGAGGAAAAAAGAAAGGAGCTAGTGAAGGATGTTCACAGGGTTGCTCGCTTGGGAGTTCGCCTTATGAGCATATCAGACATCGGTGTAACAATTCGGAATGGGGCATAATCGTCTTTGGTAGTGGAGGTTAAGGAAAAGCAAGAGAGTGATCCGATCTTGCTTGAACTAAAGGGTGCAGTCCACAATCAGAGAGTAGAGGTTTTGTCCCAAGGAGGATATGGTGTACTTCGCCACCAAGGTAGATTGTGTGTTCCTGATGTGGGAGAGTTGAGGCAGCATATTCTTGCAGAAGCTCATAATTCCAGGTATTCTATTCATCCAGGTGCCACTAAGATGTACCGCGATCTGTGGGAAGTCTATTGGTGGAATGGCACGAAGAGGGATATAGCATACTTTATGAGTAAGTGCCGCAATTGCCACCAAGTCAAGGTAGAACATTTGAAACTAGTAGGTATGACTAAAGAGATCGATATTCCTACTTGGAAGTGGCATGTGATCAATATGGATTTCATCATAGGGTTACCTCGTACTCGCAAACAACATGACTCAATTTGGGTGATAGTTGATAGGATGACTAAGTCTTCTCGCTTTTCTGAAGTCAAGACTACATATTCGTCAGAATAGTATGCCAAGCTTTACCTTACTAAAATTCTGAGATTGTATAAGGTTCCTTTGTCTATCATCTCAGATATAGGTCCTAGTTTACCTCTTATTTCTGGAAGTCATTTCAAAAAGGTCTTGGTACTCAAGTTAACCTTAGTACATCATTTCATGCATAGACGGATGGGCAGGCAGAGCGTACCATTCAGACCTTCGAGGATATGTTGAGAGCTTGTGTGATCGATTTCAAAGGTACTTGGGATGATCACCTTCCTCTTATTTAGTTTGCCTACAATAATAGCTACCATTCCAGCATTCAGATAGCCTCTTATGAGGCTTTATATAGGCGTAGGAATAGATCTCCTGTTGGTTGGTTTGAAGTAGGTGAAACAGCTTTGATAGGGCCAGATTCAGTCCTTTATGCTATGGAGAAAGTGCAACTCATTAGAGATAGACTTAAGACAACCCAAAGTCTCCAGAAATCTTATGCAGATGTAAGGAGAAGGGAACTAGAGTTCCAAGTTGATGATTGGGTTTTTCTTAAAGTCTCACCTATGAAAGGGGTGATGATATTTGGAAAGAAACAAAAGCTCAGTCCTAGAATGTAGGCTCTTACAAGATCTTGAAAAGGATTGGCAAGGTAGCATATGAGTTAGAGTTGCCACAAAATTAGCAGCAGTGCATCCGGTCTTCCACATCTCGCTCTTGAAGAAGTGCGTGGGTGACCTAGCCTCTATAGTGCCATTAGAGAGTGTGGTGGTGAAAGATAGTATTTATTATGAGTATGTACCAGTTGAGATTCTTGACATCAGGTTAGAATGTGAGAATCAAAGAAGTCACTTCAGTCAAGGTTTTGTGGAGGAGTCAGTCCGTAGAGGGAGCTACTTGGGGAGCAGAGCAGCCATGAAAGCCAAGTATACTTACCTTTTTCCTTTCGATTCCACTACATCTTGAGGTAATAGTTCCTCTTCAGTTTTACAGTCATTCATGCGTAAATTTAGTTTTAGAATCATGTTCCCTCAGTTTGTACTTTTATTTTTAGCGTAATTGCATGTACTAAGAACTCAATTAGTCAGAACTCAGTTCTCAGTGTTTAGTAGTGGGGTTTGCATCTCTCTCCCTCTATTTCAGCTAGTTTAGTCTTCATTCGAGGATGAATGTTCCCAAGGGGGAGATAATGTAACACCCGTAGCCAAAATTGACAAAAAAAACATTTTTCAGAAAAAAATCTGCAGGTGCTACCAACGGTGGCATTGACGGACTGTAGACTGAACCACGGTCCGTCCTACACAACCGTCGATGGGATAAAAAACTCCCAAAAAATTTATCCTAGAAAAATTGGTTAAGTCTTGGACGTCGGACGGACCTACGGTCCGTAGGTCAAACAACGGTCCGTAGTCCATGACCGTCGATCAAGACTCCCTTCAACCTCTCTCTAACAAGATCTATGGATGAACAACATGGTTCGTAGGTGGACCTACGGTCCGTAGGTGGAAAATTTGCAGCCAGTTAAGGGGAAATGCAGTTGGGTCTACTTAAAATGATCATTACTCTTTGAACAAAATAAATTAGGTCTCCCATGACCTACCTACAGATAGATAATTGAATTATCTAGCCACCGACCTTGTTAAATACGACGTCCGTCGTCGTGTAAAGAGTTATGCCCATTTTAGTAAAGGCTTGTCGAACAGGACCTCACGATGGACCTAACGATGGGGCGTCGGACGCACGATGGACCGTCAGTCCTGGTCATCGTGACGCCCGACAACAACCTTTCCAGGGGTATTTTTGACCTTTCCCACTCCGTTTAAACCCTAAGTTACGTTGTTTTGACACTAAATAATAATATTTTAGTCAGTTTAAGCCTCAAAACATAATTAAAACATACCCAAGTAAAATCATTAAATCAAAACTTAGAAAATTAGAAGCAAGAGAGGAGAAAAAAGCTTAAGAACCCTAGTTCAAGAAAGCCACAAGCTCCAGCACTTCCAGCCTCGAAACTTAAGTATTTTTACGTGGATTTCATCACCAGGTATGTGGGATTCCACTAGTGGGTTCCTTTCAACCGTTTGGTCCTTAGTTTCAGTCAGTTCTTGATTCTCTTATCATAATTAAACCTAGGGTTTCTAGAACTTTGATATAACTTCATGATTTAGTTAAATATATGTTCCAAATCAGATTATCATGTTATTTACTTAGATTATCGCATGAATTTCAGAACCCTACCTTTGTATTCATTAGTACTTGAATTACACATGCTAGGTCATATATTTCAGACACTTCAGATATACATGCCTCAGTTATAAATGCATAATTACTAGATTAATTGTTGCATTCTCAGTTTGCATGTTCAGTTTCGAGCTATCCAGCATTAACATAAATTCAGATATAATTAGTTAATTTACAGAATTTATTTGGAGTAGCATAATACTGAATTGGACTAGGGTTTAGTATACCCAATAGTCCAAGAACTACTAGCCAAGTAGGTTGTAAGTCCCCTATGTGGGCAATCAATTTAGTGATCATGCCAGCATGCCTTTAAAATAAGAGAGAACATAAGAAGTTGGAGCACATTTCGACATTACAATCTCGTTGTGTTTTAATTAAAATAGTTTCAGCTCACGTGTCTTGCACGTATAAGTTGAGCTATCGGTACACTACTTTTTAAAAATTAATCTATTAAATTATGTCTTTAACTTTATATATGAAATACACAAAATAACATACAAGTTTTTGTGAATATTATCAATATGATCATATAGTGAGTTGTTTGATGATGATTGTACATATATTATGCATCAATCCTAGGAAGGTATCTATTTGGAGCATTAGCAATATTTTTCTTGGTGTTGGTTTTAAGAGTGTTACAGGAAATGAAGGGTTGTGACTTTGCCAAAGAGTTGTGACCTTTAAGAAATGTTGTATGTTTTCTAGAGGGTTGTTACCATTGGAAAGATCGTGCCTTTTCCAAAGAGTTGCATGTGACCTTTCTAAAAGATTGTCTTTTTTCTAAAAAGTGTTGACCTATAACCTTTGTCGGCTATAAATAGAGAGAATTTCTCTTATTTTTTTGAATATAATTCCTCCCTTCTTCTGTATACATTTCTTACAGAATAAATTCTGTAGTAGAAAAAATTAAGAAAGTGAGACTGGTGGTATGTGCATGTGAAGAATAGGAGCCAATATGCATCATTAAGGAGGTGTGAGAAGTTTGACGAGATGTATAGGTAAACAAAGATGAAACTTGGGGGGGGGGAGGTAATTAGGGACACTGTATCGCTTCTTCAACTTACTAAGGATGTAACCCTTAGATAAAGGTAAAAAGAATAATAAGATAGCAGAGTGTTGTAGTATGATTTTGTGTGTATGTACTATCTTATTTACCTAATTTTCACTATCATATTTTGCTTCATTTGTTTATTTATCCAGCTAGCTATTTTGTTGCCAAATTATTTTCTTTCTATGATGTTTTGATTACATTTATTTTACATTAATGGCCTATCTAGAACAACTTTTTTACCTTACAAAGATAGAAATAATGTCTTCATAATCTTACCTCCGTTAATGAGACTTATAAAATCACAACTGATATATTGTTATTGTTTGTATTCTTTATTTAATCTTGGTATGAAGTTTAATATTTAGGATAAAATGTTGTCTAGTTAAAACCATATATATTTCAAATTAGATAAAACTAATTTCAATATTTTTTTTACTATTTCAGTCTTTAAAACCAACCTATACATATTAATAGGAGTTTTGGTTCCCTGTTTAAATTACTGAGGAACTTATAGTATTTAGAAATTAATTATTTTATATCAATATTTTTTGTGCGTATCATTTTTATGTATTTAGTGAATTTTCCATCTTGCTACAAAACGTACAGTAAGTCTTCTTATAATATTGAATATTGAATACTTTTGTAATGTACGTTATTTTTCGTTGACATGTCAATATTGAAAACTTTTGTAATGTATTTTATTTTTCTATTTAGAGCTCATTGAATATCATAAATTTTTATTATTTTCAGGAAATTAAATATTCATTATATTTTTTGTTTTATAACTAACGTATATTATTTAATAATATTTCATTTAATATATTTTTTTTAATTATACTCATTGGCAGGAGCACAAGTTTAACAAACGTATCCAGAGTGCTTTCAAGCATGTATGCATTTTCAAAATTCAACTAGATATTTGGATCAAATATTGCATAATTAATTTTTTTCTTATAAAATAAAATATCTATAATTATAAAAACTATATAAGTAACTCAGCTACAATATTTGTTTTGAAAGATTTGAAAGATATTTAATTACTTAAAATTCAACTATTGTATCAACATAATGATATTTTTTTATTTAAATAAGTATTTAATTTATATTGAAATCAATTGTTGTTATACATAATACTTTTTATTTATAGACATACAATTCATGCGCGACACACATACGCTAAACTAGTCAATCAAACGTGAACATATTTACTAGCAAGAAAGATTTCCCACAAAAAAAGGTAAAAAATATCACTAACCTCTAAAGGAAAAAATTCAAATCTATTAAATATCTAATTAAGTGGGTGTTTGGAATGACTTAAAAGTTGGTCAAACCTATTTTAAAATAAATTTTTGACTTCTAAAAGTGATTGAAAAATATAAAAATAATATAAAATTAGTCAAAACTGACTTAAAATAAGTTGGGAAATGTTTGATAGTATAAAAACTAACTTAAAATTATTTTAAGATGACTTAATATAAGTCAAAACAAAAGTAGGTCTCCCCCTACTTTTTATTTTTTGACTTAAAAGTCATTTCAGTTTGTCTTTATATAATATGATTAGCCACTCTATTCTTCTATAATTTCATGCTAAGAGAGGCAAATATAAGGAATACACTTCTCTATTAAGTAATTATTTAGGACTAATTTTTAACAATTGTGAGAAAGATGAATGAAGCAGGTTCAAGGGGTAAATGTGCAACATGTAAGTACCAAAGAAAATGATGTCAGGAGAATTGTCCGTTAGCTCCATTTTTTCCATCCAATAAATTTGAAGATTTCAAAAATGTTAATCGACTTTACAAAGTAAGCACTATCATAGAGATGCTTAATTCTGTTGCTGACAATTAGAAAAAGGCAAAAATGGTTGAAACCCTAATTTTAGAGGCTAAGATTAGATCTGAAAATCATGTGTACGGGAGCATTGCCATTAAAAATAATTGAGGATACAAATTGAAGAAACTATGAAGGAGATTGATTTAGTGAAGAAAACAACCGATTATTTCAAAGAATTGCGTAAAAGAGCATTATGCCCCAAGGTAAATTTTTCTTTAATTTCCATTTGATTTTCTATATATATACATATATCTTAATGAGTTTCTCCTATTTTATGTTGGGTATGTAGCAAGAATTGATGGGAAATAGAGGGAAGGAGAGGAATTTGAAAGGTTTAAAACTTGAAAGGTTGGGAACTTGAAAAGTCCTCTAATGCTTTATTGAAAAAGGCAATAGTCCCTCATCGGTAATGGAAAGGAAAATAGGAGAGTTTAAATAAATAAACACTCCTATTAATTGTTAAAAGGGTTGGAAAGAGGACCCCCCTCGCGCCGTCGTCGTCGTCGCTCGCTCGGCTTTGGCTTTGGCAAATGATCGATCGAGAGATAATTTTTTTTTGATAAAATTTATTTTAATTATTTATTAATTAATTTAAATGGCCAAAAATTATTTTCAATAAATTAGTTGATAACTGAAAGGTTTTCAACTTTTTAGTTAAAACCCGACCCGACTCGGATCCGCGAGTGACCCATTTTAATTCTGTTATATTTAAAATTTCCCGCCATGACTGTTCTGAAAGTTTGCAACTTTCAGGAACAGTCAATACCATTTGAAAGTTTGCAACCTTTCATTAATGGTCGTGTTAATTCTGAAAGGGTTGCAACCTTTCAGAATATATTCTTGCCTATAATACCATTCAGTCTTCAGAATATTTCCTACGAATTTTCTGATCTTCCTTCTTCTTAAAATCACATTTTCTTCGTGTACTTTCCTGCTGTGGATTGATTCGCTAACAGTAGAGTTTTTGGTATCTATACTCTACTGATTAAAATCATTTTACCCTGGGAGGTTATATTCCAAATCAAACCTCGGATACTAGAGGGGAATAATTTCCTTAAGGGGACACTGTGAATTCAGTGGACTTGATTTTCTTCCGAAAATTTCAATAAGAGTATTCCAGATTCTGGTACGTTTTTTACAGATTAAATTATTTTATCTCTGTTCATCTTATTTACTGGTTATAAAAAATTCTCAGATACTTCGTGTTTCTGTATGATTTATTAGAACCAGTAATTTCTGATTTTATAACACAGATTGGCAACAATCTTAAGGAATTATTAAATCTGTGTTTCTGGTGGAGACAAAAATCTTTGTGATTTTATACTCCTTTAAGTCTGCAATTATATTTATTGCTTACTTATATTGTATCAGTTTTGTTTATCAGAAATGGAAAATACTGGTGTGACAGTGGCTGTTGCTGCACCAACCCGACCTCTTGTATCACAAGCAGAGAAACCGGGTAAATTCACAGTGTGAATTTCAAAGGATGGCAGCAACGAGTATTTTTCTGGCTTACCACTCTTGGTCTGCAGAAATTTACAAATGAAGATACTCCAGTCCCTGCTGATGATATGCCAGACAGGGAAAAATTTATGATTGTAGAAGCATGGAAACAGTCAGACTTCCTATGTAAAGGTTACATTTTGAGTGCTTTAGAGGATGACTTATATAATGTCTATAGTGCAATAACAACTTCAAAAGAGTTGTGGAATGCACTTGAGAAGAAATATAAGACAGAAGATGCATGCTTGAAAAAGTTTGTGGTCGCAAAGTTTTTAGACTATAAAATGGCAGATAGTAAAACTGTTGGATCACAAGTGCAGGAACTTCAACTTATTCTCCATGATCTGATTGCTGAAGATATGGTAGTAAATGAAGCTTTTCAAGTGGCTGCAATGATCGAGAAGTTGCCTCCTTCGTGGAATGATTTCAAGAATTATCTAAAGCACAAGCGTAAAGAAATGAAGCTTGAAGATCTTGTGATTCGTCTCAAGATTGAGGAAGATAACAGAAACGCCGAAAAGAAGTCGCGTAAGAGTTCAACAATCATTGGAGTTAATATTGTTGAAGAAGCTCCTACCAAAGACAAAAAGAGAAAGAAGTCCAACGGGCATAAGTCAGAACAGGCCAAGAAGAAATTCAAAGGCAACTGTTATAATTGTGGCAAGGCTGGTCATAGATCTTCTGATTGTCATGCTCCAAGAAAGGACAAAAACAAAGGCAAAGGCAAAAGTCAAGCAAACATCGTGGAAAAGATGGAAGATGCAGATGACTTGTGTGCAATGATATCAGAATGTAACTTAGTTGGAAATCCCAAGGAGTGGTTTCTCGACTCAGGTGCTACTAGACATATTTGCTCTGCAAAAGAAGCCTTTGCAACATACACTCCTGCTGAGTACGATGAAGATTTATTCATGGGAAACACAGCAACAGCAAGGATTGCAGGAACTGGCAAAGTAATGTTAAAAATGACATCCGGCAAAGTGTTGACTTTAAACAATGTTCTGCATGTCCCTACTATTAGGAAGAATTTAGTTCTCTGCTGCACTACTCGTTAAGAACGGGTTTAAGTGTGTCCTAGTTAGTGATAAAGCTGTAATAAGTAAGAATGAAATGTACATAGGAAAGGGCTATCTCAATGAGGGTCTTTTCAAACTAAATGTAATGGTTATTGACAGTATCAATAAAAATTCTGCTTCTTGTTTACTTATTGGAGTTAAATGATTTATGGCATGCCCGTTTGGAACATGTTAATTACAAAGCCTTGCGAAAATTGGTTAGTTAGAAGTATTGCCTGATTTTAAATGCGATAAGTCGAAATGTGAAATTTGTGTGGAAAGTAAGTTTGTTAAACATCCTTACAAGTCTGTTGAAAGAAATTCTAAAACTTTAGACTTAATTCACACAGATATATGCGATATGAAGTCAACACCATCTCGTGGTGGAAAAAGTATTTTATAACTTTTATTGATGACTGCACTCGATTTTGTTATATATACTTGCTTAATAGTAAGGATGAAGCAATTGATGCATTTAAGCAATACAAAATGAAGTGGAAAACCAATTGAATCTAAAGATAAAAATGATTCGGAGTGATAGGGGTGGAGAATATGAATCTACTTTTGCAGAGATATGTTTGGAATACGGTATTATTCATCAAACTACTGCACCTTATACACCACAGTCAAATGGTTTGGCAGAACGGAAGAACAGAACATTAAAGGAATGATGAATGCCTTAATGATCAATTCTGGTTCACCGCGAAATCTTTGGGGGGAAGCCATTCTTATAGCTAATAAAATACTCAATAGAGTACCCCATCGAAAAACACAATCAATTCCATATGAGTTGTGGAAAGGAAGAAAACCCAACTTGAAATATTTTAAAGTGTGGGGGTGTTTAGCCAAGGTAGAGGTTCCTTTACCTAAGAGGGTTAAAATTGGACCCAAAACAATAGATTGTGTCTTTATTGGATATGCTGTGAATAGTAAAGCCTGTCGATTTTTGGTTCACAAATCTGATAATCCTGAGATTCATGTTAATACGATAATTGAATCAGATAATGCAGAATTTTTGGAAAACATTTATCCGTATAAAACTGAAAGTGAGTCAACAAGTGAAAGATCTAAACGACCACGAGAAGAATCAATGGAAAATATTCTAACTAGTGAGGAACCTAGGCGAAGTACTCGACAACGAAAATCTGTTTCTTTCGGACCAGATTTTGTAGCACTATTGCTTGAAAATGAGCCTCAAACATTTAAAGCAGCTATGTCTTCGTCAGAGTCAACTTATTGGAAAGAAGCAGTCAATAGTGAGATTGAATCAATTTTAAGCAATCACACTTGGGAATTGACTGATCTTCCTCCAGGAAATAACTTTAGGATCAAAATGGATCTTTAAAAGGAAAATGAAACCTGATGGGACTATTGACAAATACAAGGCTAGACTGGTAGTCAAAGGGTACAGACAAAAGGAAGGTCTGGACTACTTTGACACATATTCTCCAGTAACAAGGATAACATCAATTAGGATGTTAATAGCACTTGCAGCAGTCCATGATCTTAAAATCCACCAAATGGATGTAAAGACAGCCTTCTTAAATGGAGAGTTAGAGGAAGAAATTTACATGGAACAACCTAAGGGTTTATAGTTCCTGGTAAAGAAAAGAAAGTGTGCAGACTTGTGAAGTCACTTTATGGACTCAAGCAAGCACCCAAACAATGGCATGCTAAATTTGATCAAGTAATGTTGACAAATGGATTCAAGATTAACGAATGTGATAAATGTGTTTACATCAAAATGTTATGAATCATGAAGTCATTGTTTGTTTGTATGTTGATGACATGTTAATAATGAGTAAAGAAATTGATGATATAAATGCTATAAGCGCATGTTGTCCAACAAGTTCGATATGAAAGACTTAGGAGTTGCTGATTTAATCTTAGGGGTCAAGATTATCAAAACTCCCCAGGGACTAGCATTATCTCAATCTCATTATATTGAAAAAGTATTGGATAAGTTCAATTACTTGAATTTCAATGTAGTCAAAACTCCAATTGATTTAAGTTGTACATTTAAAAAGAATGAAGGTCAAAGTGACTCTCAATTGGAATATGCCAGAGTGTTGGGAAGTTTGATGTATATTATGAATTGCACACGACCAGATATAACATGTGCTATTAGTAAACTGAGTCGGTACACTAGTAATCCGAATCAAACTCACTGGATGGCTATGAAACGTGTGTTGGGTTATCTAAAATGGACACAACATTATGCTTTGCATTATAATAAATATCCTGCTGTGATTGAAGGATATAGTGATGCAAATTGGATCACCGGGTCAAATGATGTAAAATCCACGTGGTTGTTATGTATTCATACTTGGTGGAGGAGCTGTCTCTTGGAAATCTTCCAAACAGACATGTATTGCTCGCTCCACAATGGAATCTGAATTCATTGCTTTGGATAAGGCTGGTGAAGAAGCATAATGGCTCCGGAATTTCCTAGAGGATATTCCATTCTGGCCCAAACCTGTCGGACCATTTGCATACATTGCGATAGTCAAGCAGCAATAGGTAGGGCAGGGAGCGTTATGTACAACGGGAAGTCTCGTCATATACGACGTAGACATAACACCATAAGACAACTGCTCTCTAGTGGAATTATCACAATTGACTATGTAAAGTCAAGCGATAATGTGTCAGATCCACTAACGAAAGGCCTAGTGAGAGAGGCAGTTGAAAGATCATCTAAGGGAATGGGTTTACGGCTTAGGACAAGTCATCATGACGGTAACTCTATCTAGCAGACTGGAGATCCCAAGAGCTAGATTCAAGGAGAAAAACAAAGTTGTGGCTGACGGTTCGACATTGTCAAATAACTCAATCCATTCTCATGATGAAGACAATGTTCAGGAAAAGGTTTAAGACTTTAAGGCTTGTTAATGAGGTAATAAAGCTTAAAGTTTTTAATGATTTGCTAAGTTTGGTAGATTTGACCAAATAGTGTATCTACGAGATGACACGGTTAGAAATCACCTATGTGAGTGTGAAGTGGAAGCCGCTTCAAAGAGAATTTATGTCAAAAGCCTATTCTCTATACACTCATGAAACCAGGAGGTGTTCATGGCTGAAACGAACACAACCGTAAGAATCATAAACAGTAAAGGGTTAATTGTGTGACATATGGTTGTCTAGGTATACACCAAAGTTCGACGGTTCAAAGATATCACATCTACCGATTGACCGAGTATATCCGACATATGTTCACTACGGAAAGTCCAAGGGGAAACCTACTTATCCAGATGCAATTAATCCTTGCTTGTAAAGTACACAATTGTCCGTGCATTCCTATGTTATAACTATTCCCCATCAATGTGGGGGATTGTTGGGTATGTAGCAAGAATTGATGGGAAATAGAGGGAAGGAGAGGAATTTGAAAGGTTTAAAACTTGAAAGGTTGGGAACTTGAAAAGTCCTCTAATGCTTTATTGAAAAAGGCAATAGTCCCTCATCGGTAATGAAAAGGAAAATAGGAGAGTTTAAATAAATAAACACTCCTATTAATTGTTAAAAGGGTTGGAAAGAGGGACCCCCCTCGCGCCGTCGTCGTCGTCGCTCGCTCGCTTCGGCTTCGGCTTTGGCTTTGGCTTTGGCAAATGATCGATCGAGAGATAATTTTTTTTGGACAAAATTTATTTTAATTATTATTAATTAATTTAAATGGCCAAAATTATTTTCAATAAATTTGTTGATAACCGAAATGTTTTCAACTTTTTAGTTAAAACCCGACCCGACTCGGATCCGCGAGTGACCCGTTTTAAATTATGTTATATTTAAAATTTCCCGCCATGACTGTTCTGAAAGGTTGCAACTTTCAGGAACAGTCAATACCATTTGAAAGTTTGCAACCTTTCATTAATGGTCGTGTTAATTCTGAAAGGGTTGCAACCTTTCAGAATATATTCTTGCCTATAAATACCATTCAGTCTTCAGAATATTCCTACGAATTTTCTGATCTTCCTTCTTCTTAAAATCACATTTCTTCTTTGTACTTTCCTGCTGTGGATTGATTCGCTGACAGTAGAGTTTTTGGTATCTATACTCTACTGATTAAAATCATTTTACCCTGGGAGGTTATATTCCAAATCAAACCTCGGATACTAGAGGGGAATAATTTCCTTAAGGGGACACTGTGAATTCAGTGGACTTGATTTTTTCCGAAAATTTCAATAAGAGTATTCCAGATTCTGGTACGTTTTTACAGATTAAATTATTTTATCTCTGTTCATCTTATTTACTGGTTATAAAAAATTCTCAGATACTTCGTGTTTCTGTATGATTTATTAGAACCAGTAATTTCTGATTTTATAACACAGATTGGCACCATTTTATTTGAAGTTTACTGTCAAACTTTTTGACTCACCAATTGAGATCTTTTGATTTTATATATATGAATTAGTTGTCAAAATATGAACGAATGATATGTATTATAACTTTTCGTTGTTATGATTTAGTATCAACATCTCATTCATACGAGTCCTTTTCTATATATAAAATTTAGTATTTAAAGAATTTTACTAACAAAAAACTAGCAGATTTAGACATCGGGGTCAAAGCCTTGGTCAAGCACCGTAAAAACAATCAATATATTATCTATCATAATTAAGGATATACATTAAGGTCGTGTAATCTCGGGGCCTGGCTAGTGTAGGTTGAAATGATCCTCCGTAATAACTATGTACCCATACCATTCACAATTTGTCCTTTTTTCTTGTATAAGTTTCATAGTAGGTTTTCAAGTACAACTTTTTTGTGTACCTCAATAAAGTTCACACTCCAACGAATTTGGGGAATCATAACGTTTTCCAAGCAATCAACAGTTTTATAAGGGCATTAACATATTAAGTTTATAAAAACCTTTTGCAAATGGATCAAATGGCTTGTATGATCTACTTAGGTCGTGCAAAGACTTGTAACTAGAATATTTGCATGGAAAACAAGATATGTTTGCCTAACTGAGTTTTGCTAGTATAAGATAGAAATCTAGTGGTCTAACTTAAAATTCTTCTCAACACATCTTAAAAGATGATCAATTACAGAACATGATACATCATTTTCTCTTTGACTTACCTATTGAGATCTTTTGATTTTATATTTAGCAATTAGTTGTCGAACCATGAACGAAGGACATGTATCTCACTTTTCATTGTTATGATTTAGCATCGATATATCGTTCATACAAGTAGTTTATATATATAAGATATAGTATTTAAAGAACTTTACAAACAAAAAACTAGCAGATTTGGACAGCTGGCCCCAAGTCTTGCTCAAGCACCTTAAACACAACTAATACATTATCAATCATATTTAAGGATATACACTAAGGTCATGTAATTTCCTGGCTTGTCTAGTTTAGGTCGATATGATCATGTACCCATACCATCCACAGTTTGTCCTTTTTTCTTACATAAGTTTCATAGTAGGTTTTCAAGAATCACTTTCTTGTATACCTCTAGGAAGTTCACACCTCCAACGGACTTGGGGCAACATAACATTTCCAAAGAAATCAATACTGTTTAGGGGCATCAACATATTAAGTTCATAAAAACCTTTTGCACATTGAGCCAATGAATTGTACGATCTTCTTAGGTTGTGAGAAACTTGTGACTAGAATATTTCTATGGCAAATAAGATACTTTTGCCTAACTGAATATCTAGTATTCTAACTTAAAATTCTTCTCAACTCGTTTTATAAATTAGGGAAGACTAAAAAATGAGTAAAATCTTTCTCTCGGATAATGATTGAATAAATAACCCTAATAACAGACTACAGTATCCAACTAACTATTAATATTCGAAGAAACTTAAGTTCACATTAAGTTTTGTTTGAGCAAATAGGTTTATAGGCTTTCTTTATGTATGTTTTCACCACAGAACCTTTTTTACATGCCCTTCCTATTTTTGATATCATTATTGATAGCTCTTCTTGGAACATAGTTGTATGATATATTTGCACCTGTTATTGAAATCATCACATGTGACAATCTTGTGGTGATCATATTTATAAGATATTTTATTTTATATAAATACTCCTTTAAAAAAGTACCTATTTATCCTCTATGAAACATTTTTATGTTAACCTACTATACAATGCAACAATCAGCAAAATGCATACACAATTAGCACATACCAAATCATGTATAAGTTTATGTATTTTTTTATACATAACAGAATTGAATTAGATATTTCACGTAGAAAAATCTATTTTCTGATAAATAATTAATTAGGTTATTGCATAACAATTTTATTTTGTGCAGAAAAATGAAGAAACCTCTACAAGTGGCACACAAAGCTTTCAAGGCACAAGTCTGACTCAACTTTGGAAAAAGCTACGAGCATTACCGAGAATGTTGCCAATCAAAATGTGGAAAAAAATAGGTCATGTCGTATTATAAATGTTTATATATTAATCAAATTACTTTTAAGGCAATTTTTGATAATTATTCTTGAAGGAAACTCTATAATAATCCATATGAACCCTTATTAAAAAAATTTTAAATTCACCTTTTAAGTAAGTTAAAACTCTAAGAAATTTATACTATCAATTTTACCTATAAACATTTTGTGCAATGTCTAACATGCGTCTTGATTTTTCTATATTGTAGGGTTCATTTCAATGACAATGATGGGACCTAGGGAACACTGGAATTTGTAATGAAGAGGAAATGAAGATCATAATTTCTTCTGATTTTATATATATGATTTAGTTGTCAAAACATGAACGAATGATATGTATTCTAACTTTTCATTGTTATGATTAAGTATCAACATCTCATTCATACAAGTACTTTTCTATATATAAAATTTAGTATTTAAAGAATTTTACAAATAAAAAACTAGCAGATTTAGACATCGGGGCCCAAGCCTTGCTCAAGCACCATTAACACAATCAATACATTATCTATCATAATTAGGATATACATTAAGGTCGTGTAATCTTGGGGCCTGGCTAGTGTAGGTTGAGATGATCCTCCGTAATAACTATGTACCCATCCCATTCACAATTTGTCCTTTTTTCTTGTATAAGTTTCATAGTAGGTTTTCTAGTACAACTTTGTTGTATACCTCTAAAAAGTTCACACCTCCAACGAATTTGAAGCATCATAATGTTTTCCAAGCAAATAATACGTTTTAGGGGCATCAACATATTCAGTTTATAAAAACCTTTTGCAAATAGATCCAATGGCTTGTATGATATATTTAGGTCGTGCTACGACTTGTAACTAGAATATTTGCATGGAAAACAAGATATGTTTGCCTAACTAAGTTATATCAGTATAAGATAGAAATCTAGTGATCCAACATAAAATTCTTCTGAACACGTCTTATAAAAGCATCAATTACGGAACATGATACATCACTTTCTCTTTGACTTACCAATTGAAATCTTTTGATTTTATATTTAACAATTAGTTGTCAAACCATGAACGAAAGATATGTATTCTCACTTTTCATTGTTATGATTTAGTATCGATATATCGTTCATACAAGTACTTGTCATAGATAAGATATAGTATTTAAAGAACTTTACAATAAAAAAAGCCAACAGATTAGGACAGTTTGCCCCAAGTCTTTCTCAAGCACCTTAAACACAACTAATACATTATCGATCATATTTAAGGATATACGTTTAGGTCATGTAATCTCCTTGCTTGACTAGTTAAGGTCGATATTATCCTCCATAATAATTATGTACCCATACCATCCACCATTTGTCCTTTTTTCTTGCATAATTTTTAATTGTTTTTCAAGAACCACTTTCTTGCATACCTCAAGGAAATTCACACCACCAATCGATTTGGGGAAACATAACTTTTCCAAAGCAATCAATACTTTTTAGGGGCATCAACATATTCTGTTCATAAAAACCTTTTGCAGATAGATCCAATGAATTGTACGATCTTCTTAGGCCATGTGAAAACTTGTGACTTGAATATTTCTATGGCAAATAAGATACTTTTGCCTAACTGAGTTATGCAAGCATTAAATACAAATCTGGTGGTCCAATTTAAAATTCTTCAAAACACATTTCATAAATGAGGGAAGACTAAAAAATGAGTAAAATCTTTCTTACGGATCATGATTGAATAAATTACCCTAATAACACATTACACTGTCCAACTAACTATTAATATTTGTAGAAACTTAAGTTCACATTAGATTTAATTTGAGAAAATAGGGTTATAGGCTTTCTTTATATCTATTTTCGCCCGTAGAACCTTTTTTGACATGCCCTTCCTATTTTTGATATCATTATTGATAACTCTTCTTTATTACAAAGTTGTATGATATATTAGTACCTATTATTGAAACCATCACATATGACAATCTTGTTGTGCTAATTCTTTATATGATATTTTATTTTATATAAATACTCCTTTAAAAAAATACCTACTTATCCTCTATGAAACATTTTTTTTTGTAACCTACAATACAATGCAACAATCAGCAAAATGCATCCATACTTAACACATACAAAATCATGTATAAGTTTATGTATTTTTTTTATACATAAGGGAATTAAAGTAGATATTTCATGTAGAAAATCTATTTTCTATGATAAATAATTAGCTAGTTGATTGCAATATTATATCATTTTGTGCAGGAAATGAAGAAACCTCTACAAGTGGCACACAAAGCTTTCAAGGCACAAGTCTGACTCGACTTTGGAAAAAGCTACGAGCACTACTGAGAATCTTGCCAATCAAGATGTGGAAAAAATAGGTCATGTCGTACTATTAATGTTTATATTTTTAATTAAATTACTTTTACGACAATTTTTGTTAATTGTTCTTGAAGGAAACTCTATATTAATCCGTATGAACTTTTTTTTTTAAAATTTAAATTCACCTTTCAAGTAAGGTAAAACTCTAAGAAATTTATACTATCAATTTTGCCTATAAACATTGTGTGCAACGTCTAACATGCCTTTTTTTTTCTATATTGTAGGATGCATTGTAATGACAATGACTCGACCGAGGAAGTACTGGAATTTGCAATAAAGTGGCGATGAAGATCATAATTTCTATAGATTATGATTTTAAGAAAGTTTTATGATGCAAAAGATATCTTATAGAATTTATTGATGCTCATGTCCTAGTGTTGAAATAAGAGGGAACATAAAAAGTTAGAGAATATTTCAACATTACAATCTCTTTGTGTTTTCATTTAAATAGTTTCTGCTCACGTTTCTTGCACGTATAAGTTGAACTATCGTTACACTATTTTTCAAAAAAATTATCTACTAAATTGTGTCATTGAGTTATATATGAAAGACATAAGAATAACATATAACTTTTCGTGAATATTATCAAAATGAATTATCATATAGTGACTTGTTTGATGATGATTGTATATATATTATTCATCAATACTAGAAAGGTATCTATCTGGAGAACTAGCAATATTTTGCTAGGTGTTGGGTTTAATTATTATAGAAAATGAAGGGTTGTGACTTCGTCGAAGAATTGTGACCTTTAAGAAAGGTTGTATCTTTTCTAAAGGATTGTGACCGTTGAAAAGGTAGTGCCTTTTCCAAAGGGTTGCATGTGACCTTTCTGAAAGGTTGTCTTTTTGGTAACAGGTGTTGACCTTTAACCTTTGTCGGCTATAAATAGAGAGGATTTCTCTTATTTTTTTTTGCATAAAATTCCTCCCTTCTTATGCATACATTTCTTACAAAATAAATTTGATCGATCGTGTCAGTATGTGTGATTTGTTGCGGTCATTTTGAGTTCGTTGAATATTTCTGGTTTGCTAATATGAATAGTTCTTTTCTTTTTCTTTTTATCTTTTATTATTTCTGGTTTGCTAATATGAATATAGGAGACAACAAGCTCAAGAAATTTAAATATTGATGGTATTTTATGTGGTAAGGAAAGTACTTCTATTTTCAATGTTATTTTTTAGGAAAAAATAAAATAGAAAAAGATAATTATTTTATCATATGATAAAAGAGATTTGGGTTTAATTAATTCTACTTTAATATATTCGAGTATATTTACTGTACTACGTTTTCCTTGGATGGGTAAGGTTATTTTTATTTTCTTTCCAAGTGCATTGAAACAAATCACCTCTTCAGTTCTCTTTTCAATAAGAAAAGTTATTCTATGCATAGAGGTTATATGCAATAATTTTTTTTTTGTATCTTCTTGGTTTTATATAACTATGTCACAAATCAAACCTATCGTTATTGGCACCCACACTTACAAGCCGGTGGGAGAACCACTACTACCCAACTCAAGAAATCATTCTAAAACTAAGAATTTAAGTTAGAGAAGAAATTTAAATGACTGAAAGCGAAGTTCATTTCTAAACAAACGATCTAATAACCAATATTTGCGGAAGATAAACCTAGAACTTGAAAGTCTTACCAAAACTACTAATGAATAATCAAGTATAAACAAGGAATTACTAATGAACGTGTAACATATCACAATTTGAAATATCTAAGAAACTAAAAATATTCATTTCGGGAAAGAAAAGGAAAACTCTGCAAAATTGCCTAAAGTTAAGAAAGTGAATTTTGGTCATTTTCAAACAGTCATAACTTCTAGCTCATGATTAGTTAGAGGTAGTTCTTGATATGGTTGAAAAGCCCTTGGAGAGATTTTCAAAATCCACCAAGTTTGTGCATTTTCAATATCGTATGAAGGATATGCCTAATGGAAGTTGGGCTGTTAAAGTAAGGAAAGACCCAATTCGGGTTTATGGAAGGGCAAACTAGTCTTTACCAATTAATTTACTATTTCATTTTAGGGGTTATTGGGGTAAAAAGACTGAGTTTAGTTCACTTTGGAAAATCAAATCATGCTTAGGTCTTGGATAAGAGAGAAAACAAGAAGGAACGGGAGAAAAGTCAAGAATCGGCAAGAACGCCAAGGTTTGCGAATGGAATTCGTCCGGGTTGATCCCTATAAAGTTATGTGACATATTTTCTTGTTGGGTTAGTTCACCCATACACCTAATTATTTAAATTCAGCGATTTTAAGTTGGTTTAATGATAAAAAGTGAAGTTGTTGAAGAACATGGTTAAATTCTTGTTGGTTGAGTTGTTGCATGCCTAGTGTTGATTTGAATCGTGTTTTCGGGTTGATTTTTGAGTAAAAATTGCAAGACAATGGTGATTAGGCTAAGGTTTAGGTGAAACTAAATTTTCTCTAGGGTAACTTACCCAATATTAAATGGGTTATTCTGGGACACCCACTCGTCTAAACTAACATGCGTACGCCTTGTACACACCCAAACCTTTCGATAGATGGTGTTTGATGGGACTAGGGCTCACTCTCTTAGGTTAGACCTAATGTCGACCCACAAATTATGACATAAGTCTACTGGTCTTGGTTTTTGTCACGCCCCGAGCTATCCCCGAGACGCGGACACGGAACCTAGGACCACAAGTGATCCCAAGCTAACCCTGCTGGCATGATCATGTGCATACTAAAGATAATAAACTGTCGCGGAAGTTAAATCATACTTAAAATGAAAAGATGGGGAATACCCATATTCTATAACTGAGATATTTGAAAATAATGAGTTTAATACAAAAGAAATATTAACTCAATACTAAGCTGAATCTAACTATGTCAGAAAATAGCCTCTAAACTAGACTAGAAATACTGGGACAAGCCCCAGCTAAAGCTAGCAAAAACTGAAACTAAATGACTAAACACTGAAATGAAACTCATGACTGTTGTCCTCGGAGAATGAGGACTCACCACTGAATTTGCTGAACTGGAGATCGGGAAATCGATCTATCCATGATCTGGATGCTGAGAAACTGAACCTACATCACGAGATGATGTAGCACACATATACGTCAGTACTTGAAAGGTAATGAGCATGTAGGATAGAGTACAACTGAAATAAAACATAACTGAACAAACACAAAAACAAGTATAATAATTTGAATGTGATGTGCTTATTTATGAGCTAATTGGATGCAATGACCAATTTATAACATGCTGAAACTAATACTGAATATACTGAAAAATGGTCAATGCAGAGAGTCTTACTGAATTGTGGGAGCTACTAATAACCGATAATAAAACCACATGAGCTAAATGTGGAGTCCGATGTATACGCCCCACCGAGAGGACCCAATATACCCTGCCAAAGGTATAAAGGCATGTTGGCGTGATCACTAAACTGATTGCCCACAGAGGGGACTTACAACCTACTTGGCTAGTAGTTCTGGGTCTATTGGGTACGCTAAACTCTAGTCCAACTCGGTATTATGCTACTCCCAATGAATTTTGTAAATTAACCAATTATATCTGAATTTCTGTAAATACTGGATAGCTCGAAACTGTACATGCAAACTGAGAATGCAACAATTAATTTGGTAATTATGCATTTATAACTGAGGAATGTATATTTGAAGTGTCTGAAATATATGACCTAGCATGTGTAATTTAAGAACTAAAGAAATACAAAGATAGGGTTCTGAAATTCATGTGATAATTTGAGTAATAATATGATTATATGATTTGGAACATATATTTAGTAAATTCATGAAGTTAGATCAAAGTTCTAGAAACCCTTGGTTTAATCATGATAAGTGAATCAAGAACTGATTGAAACTAAGGACCCTATGGGTGAAAGGAACCCACTAGTGATATCCCACATACCTTGTGATGAAATCCACGGAAAAATACTTAATTTTTGGGGCTGGAACTGCTGGAACTTGTGGCGTTCTTGAACTAGGGTTCTTGAGCTTTTTTTGTCCTCTCTTGCTTCTAATTTTCTAAGTTTTGATTTAATGATTTGACTTGGATATGTTTTAATTATGTTTCTAGGCTTAAATTGACTAACATATGATGATTTCGGGTAAAAAAAACTACGTAATTAGGGTTTAAACGGAGTGGAAAAGGTAAAAAAAGACCCCTGGGAATATTGTTGTTGGGCCTCACGACGGCCAGGACTGACGGTTCGTCGTGCGCCCGACGCCCCGACTTTGGGTCCGTCGTGAGGGACTGTTCGACAGGCCTTTACTAAATTGGGCATAACTTTTTACTCGGAGGTTTGATTTTAGCAAAGTCGGTGGCTATGGAAAGATAGTTCAATTATATATCTGTGGGTAGGTCATAGGAGACCTAATTCATTTTCAGATAAGAGTTATGATCATTTTAAGTTGGTCCAACTGTATTTCCCCGTAACATGCTACAAATTTTACACCTACGAACCATGCTAGTCATCCATAGCTCTTGTCAAAGAGTGGTTGAAGGGAGTCTTGATCGATGGTAACGGACTGCGGACCGTCGTTTGACCTACAGACCGTAAGTAAGTCCGTCGTCCAAGACTTAAATAATTTTTCTAGGCTGAAATTTTTGGGAGTTACTGATCCCATCGACGGTTGTGCAGGACGAACCGTGGTTCAGGCTATGGTACGTCAATGACACCGTTGGTAGCACCTGCAGATTTTTCTGAAAAACTAATTTTTGGTCTATTTTGGCTACGGGGTGTTACAATATCTCCCCCTTGGGAACATTCTTCCTCGTATAAAGACTAAACTAGCTGAAATAGAGGGAGAGAGATGCAAACCCCACTACTAAACACTGAGAACTGAGTTCTGACTGAATTGAGTTCTAAGTACATGCAATTACGCTAAAAATTAAAGTACAAACTGAGGGAACATGATTCTAAAAATTAATTATGCATGAATGACTGTAAAACTGAAGAGGAACCTCAAGCTGGAGTGGAATCGGAAGGAAAAAGGTAAGGATACTTGGCTTTCATGGCTGCTTCTGCTTCCCAAGTAGCTCCCTCTACGGACTGACTCCTCCACAAAACCTTGACTGAAGTGACTTCTTTATTTCTCAACCTTCTAACCTGATGGTCAAGAATCTCAACTGGTACATCCTCATAAGAAAGACTATCTTTCACCGCCACACTCTCTAATGACACTATAGAGGCTGGGTCACCCACGCACTTCTTCAAGAGTGAGATGTGGAAGACCGAATGCACTGCTGCTAATTTTGGTGGCAACTCTAACTCATATGCCACCTTGCCAATCCTTTTCAAGATCTTGTAAGGGCCTACATATCTAGGACTGAACTTCCCTTTCTTTC